>JASPKZ010002058.1:0-21863 GCA_030220185.1 Diploptera punctata
TATTTCTTACCTCATACGTCTATAGTCTTTCTTTAATATAGCACTGTCGTATCGGCAACTTCTTTGTCACCTCATCAGCTGTTTTTCACGATGGGTGACAAAAGTGCGTTACTGCAGCGATGATATATAAAGAAATATTAGACGTATGAGGTAAGAAATAATCATGATTATTTTCATGCTTATGAATTGAACCTCATAATGTTAAAAAATTCCCAAATTAATATATAAACATATACTTATATTGGAGTGCGCCTGGTACTTGCTTCCCAATAAACCTACTGTTAAGATTAACTTGTTGAACAGGTGAAGACTGCTACCTCACAATCAAATCATTCATGTTCATTTATTATTAATATATCTAACCTCATTAATTTTGAGTTTGAATTTTAGGTAATAATTTATTGTTCCCAAGATGATTTCTGTTTTGATATCTCTTATCAAAATTCTGATAAACTCATGATTAACCATCATATTATTTCCATCACTAAACTAACTTACTGGCTCTTTATCAAACCCGTAGATTCATGCCACAAGGACATAAAGCTCTCCAACCATTCCCATGTGTAATCTACCTCCTCAAATCATGGTTTAATGTTATTCTCCACCTCATCTTGGTTCTACAAACTAGACATTTTTTCCTCTGGTTTTTCACAAGAAGTTTTAATGCATCTCTTTCATTCCCCATTTGCGCCACATGTCCTTGCCCATTGCAGTCTATGAGACTTTATATAATTCATATATCAATAAAACTGATATAGTGATATTTTGGAGAGAAAAATTTACGCTCAGACAGGACTTGAACCCGGGGATCCTTGGTTTTCTAGTCCAATACTCTACTCATTGAGCTACTGAGCACTAGTACCGATCTAAAGCAAATTTTTCTCTATATACGTGTTCTTCCCGCCCACCAAATGCTTTGAAGCCTTTGCTTTATCTTTGCAAATGGCAGCTCCTATATTAAGAAGACATATTGGGAATTTATACATTCATTATAAATGCCAGTACGGCTTTTCGATGTCTTATTATTTCATTCATACAATCTCAATGATGGCTAAATCATATTTGAAGAGAAAAATTATATTGCTGAGACCGGGACTTGAACCCAGGACCCTTGGTGTCAAGTCCTGGTATTGAGCGTTTATAATTTTCTCTTCAAAGTATGATTTATCCATCATTGAGATGTATGAAATAATAATACGAACATTGATATTTGATTTTAATTTTTTCATAATCTTTTACCTAAAATTTTGGGACTGGGGGACATGGATATATAAGCATGGCATATGTGAGGATATATGGTATTCAGTCACACGTTGAAGAGTGTCCATGAAAATTTAATTACATATCTTTACATTCAGTTTATTTGCTTCACATAGCTTACGGTGATTGACTTTTTTGTTCTGGTCTAGACAATCTTACACTCCAAATTAGAGCACTTCTTTATTTGACTAAAAGTTGAGTACTGCACTTACAAGACCAATCTTATTTTGTTAATATCTAAATAATGCTTTGCAACGTATAAAAGTGTCAACTACAAATGGGACATAATGCATTGTGTGTACTTTATTAAGCAGTATTGATCTGATAATGTAAATTCCATTAATATATTTAGGAAGTAAGTACTATGAGGTATCTTTAATAATAATTATTATAATAATATTAAGGAATGAAAAATTGGTTACCTTGCCTCATTATTTATAGATCTTGAGCTTATGTTTCAGAATGTTTGCATTTCTTCGTCGGCTAGTTCCAAGTTTTGAATTTGGTTTGGCCTTCTTATAAATTGCTTCCTCTACCCTCTTTAGGTTGATGATGAGAACTTTCAAATCAAATCTTTTCCCAGGGAATGTCATAAAGACCTAGAATTATAGTAAACACAAATGATTTAACCAAAAAGTTAAATCAAAAGAAATCTTACTTTGAGACAAGATTTACATCCAAAAAAATCAAGAGAAAGTTATGACCAGCTTTTTAAACTCCTTCGGGAAAAGGATTTATTTGAAGTTCATCGATCAACCTGAAGAGGAAGCGACCTAGAAGATCGTCAACATAATTATACAACAGTTGTAACGATCTGACGACGAATTGTCATTGTGAGAATAAACTAGGAACTTAAGAATTAAATTAATGTTTTTATTACCTCACCTCATAATCCTTTTCTTCTAGACTACAGTTTCGGACCTATATCTCCATTGTCAGTAGCCTCTGGTAATAAAAACATTTATTTAATTCTTAAATTAACACTCATAGTGTTCTTTCACTGTGACAGTTAAATAAAATAGGAACTTGATATTCCAATTATTAATAACAACATCCATGCATTTAGCATGGAACCGAGGCATGAAAAATGCAATGGCCACATACACACACTTTTTAATTTTACTTATGTTACTTGTTTTGTAATATCCCTAATAATAATTGATGTCTAGAAAGACTACTTTTTTCCCTCTGTAAATATATGTTTACTGTTGATTTCTTACTTGTGTTAAGTTTTCAGCAGTATGGGAACTTGACTGCAAATCATATATTGTAGCATTACATGTTTGAAGTGAGCAATTATACTACTATTACTATATTTACCCCAAATTAAAAGAAATTTTCTTTGTTCTTAAAGATTAAAGAAATTCCATCATGTTGTAGGGCTATGTTAAGTAATCAAATTCCCAGAGTTGAATTATGAAATTTATTTAGGGGGTTTAAAGCAGATGAATTAAATATAAGTTTCAAAAAGTGGGAAGAAAAACCATGATTCGCATATCTGCTACCAGGAACTTATATTTAAATATGTTTTCTTTATTAAATAATTTGTACATTCCTTTTGCTGCAAGAAAAAAAATTGTGGCTGTTAGTGCAATTTTTATTTCTCCTTTTTAACCCCCAACTCCTACTGGTCCGCGTTTGGTGGTTAACAAACTAGGATTTTAATTTTCTTAAGTTGTTGTTGTATGATGAGTTTGGTTGCAAAAAAAAAATATGCTACCAATAGAGCATTAAAAAACACAATGCACATACATTGATATTGCGATATATAGTCCACTTTTGGTTCCTTACACTGCCTGCAATTGTTGAGACCAATGACGCGGCTGATACTGATAGGGTTGTCGTGCCATGGGAATACATTGGATTGATGAAAGATTTTTTAAAAAAATTCAAAAATCTTTTCATATACAACCCCATAGGTTTTAAATTAATTAAAAAATTTACTAATAAAATCATTACTCGTTTGCCGACTAGGAAATAAGTTCATTGAGGTTAATATTTTTACATTGTATGTTAAGCTTCCGACTGGCAAGGTTAATGTTTTGATTAAATTATTTTCAGTCTATCATCTTACCTCAATATAACTGTTGATTTGTTCTTGGGACATGTGTCAAAACAATTCTGTTTTATTATAACAAGCTGACGATTAAAAACAATTGTTTTGAAAACATGTCCAAGAACAAATCATTATTTATAATGGAGGTAAGAGCTGATTAGACTGAAAATAATCATCATCATCATCACTCCAGGGATTAGGCAATTGCCCCGTTCCGACTTCATATTGCATCAGCCCAACGTCTTCTAGGTCTTCCAACATCACGCCTTCCTCTTAATATTTAATTAAAATAACCTCAAAAATATCACTTCCTAAAATCAAATATTAATATTTTGATGTTCATAGTATGCTATTGGCGACTTAAAAATGATTGCAGATGTGTTACAACAATTGTCAAATAATGTGCAGTTGAAATTAAATATATGATAGTTTAATGGGCAATAGGAAAGCTAAAAAAAAAAAAGATTCTGCAGTAAAAAGCTTGACAATGACATTTTCAACCCCTCCATGGTATCTTTACCTTGTCGTGGTGGAGTGGCTTGTGTGCTTAAATGATCCTGAGAGCTATGCCGGCGGTAGCATTGCTGCCGTTAGGGGTACCCATGCCGGGACTGGTCGAAGGTTGATAAGCCAGACGAAATAAGTACCTTGGTCGAAAGAGTGACGATCTTTCACCGTTAAAAATTACAAAACGTCAAGAATGCGGACATGGGTTCTACTGGGGTAAAATTTTCCGGAGGTCAAATAGTCCCCCATTCGGTTCTCCGGGCAGGGACTACTTCAGGGAACCCATGCCAAAGGCTCAAACACAGGGACTTGTTCCTAGGAAACATGGAATGTTAGGACTTTTATACAATAGCGGGCACTGGCACTAGAGATATTAACGCGGGAATTTGGATAAATCGCCCTTGGATATAGTCGCTTTACAGGAAGTTAGGTGGCCAGGAGAAGGTAGTCAGGAATCAGGAACGCTTTGCATTATACTATGGGGGTGCAGAAGACCTGCATTTGGAACGGGTTTTTTAGTCAGGAGGAGGATCCTATCCGACTATCCGAGATATTAAGTTTGTTAGTGATAGGATATCATACATAATTCTAAAGGGTAAACGACATGATTTTATAATTGTAAATGTACATGCCCCCACAGAAGATAAAGATGACAAGATCAAGGACGAGTTCTATGAAGAATTAGAATGCTTATTTGATAGCCTTTCACGATATCATATGAAAATTGTCTTAGGAGATTTTAATGCAAAAGTGGGGCGGGAAGATATATTCAAACCAAACAATAGGCAAATTCAGTCTTCATGAAGATAGTAACGACAACGGGGTTAGATTAGTCACATTTGCCACATCAAAGAATCTCATTGTTAAGAGCACAACATTTCAGCATAAGGATATTCATAAATACACCTGGACGTCCCCAGATGGAGAAACTCGGAACCAGATAGATTCATGTATTAGTGGATAAAACGCTGGCACAGTTAGCATCATTGATGTTAGATCAGTAAGAGGGACAGACTGCAATTCAGATCATCATCTGGTCAGGGTGAAAATCAGACAACGGCTATCGCTTATGAGAGGAACAAAACCTAAAGATGATTCTGTAAAATATGAATTAAAAAACTTGAAAAAATGATGAAATGCGGCAAGAATACCAAATCAAAATTGCTAATAGATTTGAAATACTGGAATCTTCAGATGACAATGTGGCAAACGAAGAAGAAACTGATATAAATAAAGAATGGGAGGCTATGAGAGATACTATTAAATTGTCAGCATCAGAAAGCATTGGTGTTTAAAAAAGAGGCAAAACAAGAAATGGTTTGATGAGGAATGTTGCCGACATTGTAAAGAAAAGAAAGCTAGCAAAAATGAAATGGTTACACGAGCCCAAATGAAGTAAATTTAGAGCAATTGGGTAGTGTTAGACGGGAAAACCACCAAGTTACTAAAGAGTAAAAAGAGGGAATATTTGAGAGAGAAGATTAATGATCTTGAAATGAATGCAAAAAATAGAACATTAGAGAATTATATCAGGAATTAGTATAGAGAAGAAAGGGTTTCAGGCTAGAACAAACATAATTCGGAATGAAAATGGGGATATGATTGCAGATTCCAAGAGTATATTAAATAGATGGAAAAGTTATTTTAATCAGCTATTAAATGTACATACAGAACAGGACATTGAGGGGAATAAGTTACAGACAGCAGAAATGCTAGTCTCAGAGCCAAGTGCATTAGAGGTTGAAATGGCAATTGAAAAAATGAAGATGTATAAAGCATCAGGTTCAGATGAGATCCCAGCAGAACTGATGAAATCAGGGGGAGAAAATTGATGGACAAGATACGTTGTTTGCTTAGTATGATTTGGGGAAAAGAAGCTCTTCCAGATGAATGGAAGGAATCAATTATCGTACCAATTTATAAGAAAGGAGATAAAACTGATTGCAACAACTATAGGGGCATCTCATTACTTTCAACTTCGTACAAAATTCTAACAAAATATTAGTAAGCAGACTTACTCCCTATATTGATGACATTCTAGGAGATCATCAATGTGCATTTAGAAGAAACAGGTCTACAACAGATCAGATTTTTAGTATAAGACAGATTTTAGAAAAGAAATGGAAATATAATGGTACTGTACATCAACTATATACGTAGATTTCATTCAAAAAGCATATGATTCAATTAAGAGGGAGAAGTTATATAGTATCCTGCTGGAGTTCGGAATTCCTAAAAAGTTAGTTAGACTTATACGAATGTGTCTCTAAATGGCTCAACGAGTAGGGTGCGTGTAGGCAAACAGTTTTCAGGCACTTTTGAAATCCAGAATGGGTTGAATCCAAGGAGATGCACTATCTCCTCTACTATTTAATTTTGTAACTAGAGCAATGCCATTAAATCTTTAGAGAATGAGGAAGGCTTACAACTGAATGGTATTAATAAGCTGTTAGTTTATGCTGATGATGTAGTACTACTGGCCGATAGCGAGGAGATACTAAAGGCCAACACGCACACACTATTGAGTAACACTAAGAAATTAGGACTGGAAGTAAATATCAGTAAAACTAAATATATGGTCACACGTAGAATACATTATATAATGGAAATGGACAAGCTAATGACAATGATGGGAATTTTGAGGAATTGGCTGAATTCAAATACATAGGAACAATAATCACAAATAGGAAGGAGATGCACAAAGAAATTAAAACATAGGCTCAATTCTGGAAATGCATGCTATTATGCATTGCAGAGACTTTTGATGTCCCAACTCCTTTCAAACAACGTTAAGCTGAAAATATATAAACTATTATTCTATATATAATGGGTGCGAAACATGGACTCTTACTTTAAGGGAGGAAAGGAGATTACGAGTATTTGAGAATAAAGTTCTTAGGAAAATTTTTGGACAAAGAGAGATGAACAGACAGGTGAATGGAGAAGACTACATAACAATGAACTACAACGGTCTTTATAGGAAGCCAGATATAATAAGAACAGTTAAGTCCCGTAGACTGCGATGGGCAGGACATGTTGCGCGTATGGGGAATGAAAGACGTGCATGGAAACTTCTTGTAGGAAAGCCAGAAGGAAAACGCCCAGTTGGTAGACCAAGATGAGGTGGGAGAACAACATTAACTATGATTTGAGGGAAGTAGATTATACAGGGAATGATTGTGGAAAGCATTAGCTCAGGATAGGGATATATTGGAGAGCTTGGTCCGTGCGGCCATGAACCTACGGGTTCGATAGTGCTAGTGAGTAAGTAAGTAAGTATGACATTTTCAAATTGTAGTGATGCCAGTAAAGTTGAAAGAATTTTCTTATGCATGTTAAAATGAGTACTAATAAAAATTAGATTTTGTCAAATAACGTGGTATAATGAGTTCACATTTTACTACTGTTGACAAGAGACATTATGATGCTAATTTCAAGTTGCTTCTGAAGCTATAAACAACTGTTTTTTGGGGGTGGAGAAAACTTGGTGCCTCCGCAGTTTAACATATAAGTTAAAGAAAAATTGAGGAATGTTATTTCATCCTGAAAATCATTTATGGGACCAAAGAAGGAGAGATATAGTTGGAATGAGAAGTTATTAAATACATATGAGATAATTTTTTCTTAAAAAAAACCTCTTCAACAAATTGGGAGTTTATCTTATATTTTGGGTAAATATGGTATCTTAATAGATTGCTTAATCCTTTGTAGTGCAGATGTGCTTTTAAGGTTTAAAATTTCAGATATTCCCAGCAGATTTCCTGCATTTAATAATCCTCTTTCTCTCTCTCTCTCTCTCTCTCTCTCTAAATATGATTAATTTGATCAGAATACATAATAGGATAAAAGCCAATTCATATTACAAATGTAAAAAAAATCTTTCTTTCTTCCAAAAAAAATATCTGGCATTTAAGATTAACTATTTAACTTGTTACAGCAATATGAAATTAATAAAAATAATAAAAGAAACAATATGATTTGCTTCATGCAGAATGGACCTCAGTCCATAAAACTGAGATTTTTGTGTTGTGTTTTCTGTACTCCTTCATTCGTGTTTTTCCTTGTATATTACTCATAGTGAAACCAGACTGAGCCCTTTTAATTGCAAAAACATGCATATTGGAGTGCAAAACATGCTAAAACAAATCTCATTTCATAAAAACATAAGGAACCAAGGTCATTTCTGCATGAAGCAATTTATATGTTCCTAAAACTCTAATTAAGCCATATGTGATGATAGAATATTACATATCAGAATTTGTAATTTAAAAAAAAATCTTTTGTCATCTATCTTATTGTGCATTTACGTTTATTTATGTCATGGTTAAATATGGGAAATAACATTATGAGGTTCTTAATTCGTAAATTAATGAGTCATTTTTTACATCTTACCTCATATTTTATGTTTCTTTAAACACGGGAACTAGTTTTCAAGAGAAAACATCTCTCTCATTTTCAATCGACATTATGATTACTGGATTTTCATTGTAATCTCCATCAATAACGTTGCCATCTGGTGTTGATTTGATGTCACTTCGAGATGAGGTCATGTCCATTAGGAATTTCAAAATTCATGGATCTAAATTTGTTCTTCTGAATATATATCTTCTCCCAATTGTCAATTCTAAAGGTTTTTCCAGATGTTTTAAAAGTTGGGCTTCTTTTTAAATTTTATGATTCTCCAATAAACTATGTGCTGCAATAGCTGATTTTTCACTTTCATCACCATTTTTAATATTTCTAAAGTGTTCCTTAGTGCGAGTGTCCAAATTCCTTTTTGTTTTTCCTATTTATACTTATTGCAGTCCTTACAATTAATTTGATAAATTCCAGATTTTTTTGCTGTCTGGGGTGTTCAGTTTCTTATTAGTTTTTAATAGATTACCAAGGCTAAATTTATATATATGTATATATATATATATTTATTTATTTATTTATTTATATAGATATGTGGATATATTTTCTCTGTGATAAATTCTAAATATATTGAAGATGCATTGAAATTACTCAACCTTCAAGATGAAACTGTAAAATTTACTATGGAATTAGAAAAGGATAAACAAATCCCATTTTTGGACCTTTCTTAGTAAGGAATGAACTACAAGGAAAAATTGAATTCAATGTATATAGGAAGGATACTCATGCAGACAATTACATAAAATCTTCAGGTTTCAATCATATTGCACATAAACATGCAATTTTCAACAGTTTGATATATAGATTATTAAATGCTCCATTAAATGAAGAAGATTTTAAGAAAGAATACAATCACGTTTTGAACATAGCCAATTTAAATGGTTTTGGAAACGTAATAATTATAATAAATTAATGAAATTCAGACAACAAAAAAGATTAAAAGAATACACTACCCTGCAATCTGATTCAAAGAAAGGAAAACAATTTAAGAGAATTACTTATCATCCTGAAATACATAACAAATTTCAAAACATTTTCAAGGACTTCAATATTACATTGGCACCGATAAATAAATTTAGCCTTGATAATCTATTAATAACTAATAAATTGAACACCCCAGATAGCAGAAAATCTGGAATTTATCAAATTAATTGTAAGGACCGCAATAAAGTATAAATAGGAAAAATAAAAAGGATTTTGGACACTCGCACTAAAGAACACTTTAGAATATTAAAAATGATGAAATTGAAAAATCAGCTTATTGCAGCACATAGTTTTATTGGAGAATCATAAAATTGAAAAAGAAGCCCAACTTTTAAAACATTTGGAAAAACCTTTAGAATTGACAATTTGGGAGAAGATATATATTCAGAAGAACAAATTTAGATCCATGAATTTTGAGATTCCTGATGAACGTGATCTCATCTCGAAGTTCATCAAATCAAACACCAGATGGCAACATTATGATGGAGATTCCAACGAAAATCCAGTAGTCATAATGTCGTTTGAAAATGAGAGAGATGTTTTCTCTTGAAAGTAGTTCCCGTGTTTAAAGAAACATAAAATATGAGGTAAGATGTAAAAAATGACTCATTAATTTACAATTTATTTATGTACTTATTTATTACAAACTTTTCTTATATGTTAAGTTCTGTAGGTAGGAAATAACACTATGAGGTTTTTTAATATTGTTTATTTTTTATTATTTCACTCACCTCATACTTCATAATTCATAGCAGACCCAGGTTTTCTTCACATGTTTTGTGACATTCTCAATGCTGTGTCACGTTCACAACTGAACGTCCAACGGCCTTCTATCCTGCAGACTGACCTCCGTGCCATCTGGTGGCCGACCGAAGAATTTCAAATCAGTCCTCTCTCCTTATAACCGGGTATTTCAAAATTCATAGTTGTATTTTCATTCTTGCATATGTAAATTTTTTCCCTATTGTGAGTTCCTTCGGGTTTTCCAATTGTTTAAGTAATTTTTTTTTTTTTTCCTATTCTCTTTTCTTTTCGACCAGGCATGTGCAGCTATTGCAGATTTTTCGGTTCTGCAATAGCTGCACATGCCTGGTCAGAAAAACATAGAATAGAAACCAAAACAAAATTACTTAAACAATTGGAAAAACCGAAGGAACTCACAATATGGGAAAAATTTACATATGCAAGAATGAAAATACAACTATGAATTTTGAAATACCCGGTTATAAGGAGAGAGGACTGATTTGGAAATTCTTCGGTCGGCCACCAGATGGCGCGGAGGTCAGTCTGCAGGATAGAAGGCCGTTGGACGTCAGTTGTGAACGTGACACAGCATTGAGAATGTCACAAAAGATGTGAAGAAACCCTGGGTCTGCTATGAATTATGAAGTATGAGGTGAGTGAAATAATAAAAAATAAACAATATTTTCTTTATATGTGTTTAGTAAGCATTTTTAAAGTTTAAATGAATTACAATGGTCTGAATTGTTTATTCATAATATGAGCAGTACAATTGCAAGCAGCAGGCCTTTGGCCACAAGTTTCATGCCATTGTAAACTTAAGGGTCGTTCACATAGAAACATTAATGTGACACAAACACGTTTATCTTATTGTATTATTGTTTCTATGTGAATTTCCTTTAGTTAAAATTTATGAAATTTCAAAACTTAAAGTATTACATTTAAAGTGTGGCAACAAGTGTAAGTAAAAGTGGTTACAACACCCAGGTGTCTGGGATAAAAACTACCAATAAATAAGTTTAATAACTCACTTAATTTAACAATGAAAGTAAAATTTATGCAAATGAAGTTTTATGTTGGCATTATTGGAAAGGGGACCAAAGGGGTAAGTAGTCGTGAGGGTATATAACTTACTGATATTTATACACCAATTAAAAGCTCGAGAATTGCCAGTATTACTACTAAGCGCAATGCATGTACATCCTCATCACTTAGTGGTTAAGTCATGCAAAGGTGAAAAGCGGATTCCCGATGTTTAAATTGGAACCTGTCAGCCAAGGAAGTAAATCTCTAAACAAAATCAGACCTGTATGAAGCTAAGGTGGCAGCCCCACTATCAGAATCAGATGTAGAAGGCTGATACCCTATCCATCCTAAATAACATTATTATGAGATTCAAAGAAGCTACAACTGAACAGACCTATCGTATACGACAGGATATGAAAATTAGTATATTTTGGAAAGATAGGAGATAAGTTTTTATTTTGTTATGCTTCCTTGTTCAATTTAATGCATGTAAATAGAGTTTTCTTTTGTCTCCATATATAAGCCTGGTATGTTGCATAAGGAACTCTCTTCAATGTTATAGATTCCAGGTTTGTAGAGATATGCTGCAGGGAAGTCATGACCGATGTCCAGTCTGAAGGCAGTGACAGATTCTTTTCTTGGTTTTAATCTATATGTTTTCCAAAGTTTGCTGATTTCTGCACATTCTTTTCCTTGTGATTGTTGATTGGTTTTATGGAGTATTTCTACTTCTGCTTTAGTTTTAATTCTTATTCTTAATGATGTTATGCATCAAACTGGCTAAGTGTCATCTTTAAAAAATGATATTTTGATGCCATATGTTGCACTGGCTCATGAAGTAATTGTGCGCACACTTTTAGTGCCAAATCTTCTAATATACCCTTATTATTAAAGAAAAATGTAAACACCATCACTCCTATCAGAGTTTCTATGTTTTGGCAACAAACAGCTATGAAACCAGTTCTTCATAATGCTAATCTAAATTTTGCATCATGTAGCTAAATGCCAAATTTTCCTGCTTTTAGATTTTTTTATACTGTCAGACAAGGAAAAAACTTGAAATATCCAGAATAATGACGCATAAGCCGGTTGATGCATAACTCCAGCCACTTTAATGTGTATTTTGTTTTGTCAATGCAGTTTTGTACCCTTTTTTGCTAATTCATTAGCAATATTATTCCTATGTGATAGTTTCTATTAAAATTATATTGTCTTCTGTAAATTTTCTAGTATTTTTAATTTTTATTAGTTTTATATATATATATATATATCTATAATATATTTTTTTTTTTTTTTGTTTGTAATAGGTATTTTATTTGATGCTATGACTTTATGGCAGTTTTGGAGGATATCTTTATTAAACATATTAGATCTGCATATTAATTGCTTTAAGGTAAAAAGTACTGCTTCTATCTCAGGATCAAATTTTATCTGTTTTCCACTTACAGCTAGTGTAAAAACAAGGATTATTTTTTAGTATTAAAAATATTCACCTCACCTCATATTTTGTTTTCTTTTTTAGAATGATTATTCCATATTCTGTATTTTCATGGCCATGGTAATACAGGGCAAGTCAAAATGTTGTGCAGGTTTTCAGAAATTTATTATGTGAAATGTAATGAACATATAATATTGTGAGACATATTGTATGAAAGGTAAACTCTCAAAGTTTTTTTTAAATATTCACAGATGTTCTATGTGAGCGCCTTTTGTTACACGACAGATGTCAAGCCGATATTCAATCTCCTGCCAACTTTCTGTAGTAGTCCGCGGTCGATATCAGCAATGGCTGCTGTGATGCGGGCACGCAGTTCATGCCAGTGTTGTTGGAAGTGGTGGTACGTAAACATGATCCTTTACAAGACCCCCACATGAAGAAATCACACGGGGTTAGATCTGGTGAAACGAGGTGGCCAATGAATGAGTTGTTGATCACCCTGAGATGCACGGCCTATCCAGCGTTGTGGTAAAGCCGTATTCAAATGGTCTCGAACACTGCCATGGTAATGTGGAGGGCACACCATCCAACTGCAGAATGAAATCTGGACTATCCGCTTCAAGCTGCGGAAGGAGCCATTGTTGTAGCATATCAAGGAAAACATGTCCGTTCACAGTACGTTCATGAAAGAAAAAGGGCCCATAAAACTTTGCATGGGAAATGGCAGAAAAGACATTCACTTTCGGAGAATCGCGTTGATGTTCCAGAGTTGCATGGGGGTTACCAGTTCCCCAAATCCTTACATTGTGTCTATTCACTTTTCCTGAAAGGTGGAAAGGTCGCTTCATCACTGTAAACTACCCTCTCATGGAACTCATTCTCTTCCATTAATGCGAGAAAATCAACACAGAAGGGACGCTCGCAAAGCATAATCGGCGGGTTTTAAGGCTTGAAACCAGTTGCAAGTGGTAGGGTTTCATCTGCAACGTTTCCGGAGAATCCGCCATACAGTTTTTTGTGGTAGTTGAAGTTCTGTCGCTCCCCGGTAGGTGGATTTCTGTGGACTCCGCACGAAGCATGTGCGAACGCGTCGTTCGACTGTCTCTTCACTCGTCAACGGACGGCCAGTCGATTTTCGTTTACAGATACAGCCTGAATCCCTAAATTGTGTGTACCACTTACGAATGGATCTCCCATCCGGCGGGTCTTTATCGTATCTGGTACGGAAATGTCGTTGAACACTAGTCACAGAGTTGTTTACATGGTAATCAAGCACACAGAAAGACTTCTGATCCCCAGTCAACGCCATTTTCCTTTACTGCTCTGCTGTTGACATCTTGCGGGTGAACGCGGAACTTTAGAAGTGGACAACTAAACTTTGAGAGTTTACCTTTCATACAATATGTCTCACGATATTATATGTTCATTACATTTCACATAATAAATTTCTGAAAACCTGCACAACATTTTGACTTGCCCTGTATATGGCTTCATCTAAAAAGAACACAAAAGTGAGCTGATGTGAATATTTTAATATTAAATTATTAATACCTCGTAGTGTTACTTCTTACTAAATATAAAAAGATTAATCTACTCCTGTTCCCAACATTAGTTTTTTTTAAGAAAAGCTAATAATGAGAAATAACACTATAACACAATTTATAATTTATTTTTTTCATTAGTTTCTCTGTTTAGTAGTGAGGTATCTATGTAAATTTAGAGCCATTCCGATGATGGGTATCTCTCGCTGCAAGGGCCCATAAACCCTGTTTTTTTTCCCTTCTTTTTTTTTTCCTCTACTACAATCGAGGTTAATGTTGTAAAAATTGTATCCTGTGAATTTTGTAGTGGTGTTCTTTCTACCTCTCTTGTTAAGGTTAATTTGTTGAGATTGTGATTCCATCTTATTTCATCCTATTATATATACTTTTTATGTTTTAGGTTCTTTGGTGTTCGTTTTTGTTTAATCTATGTTATGTTGGGTAGAGATTTAATTTTAAGGACACATTTTGTACTTCTTTTATTGGAGATACTTAAAATGTGTCTTTGTGTCTCAAATTGCGAATTTGGAAAAATTTCATTGGATAATTGTAGCTGCATCCCATGCTGTAGCCATGTGGTTAAGGCAAGATGCCTTGGCGCAGAGCTATGGACTTGCATGGTTCAGGTCTCCATGCGTGGAAGAAATGTTCTCATCGATTTTCGCCCAGTATGGACGGTGCCCACCCACATCATGAGGCATTTGGGTAGCTACAATAAGAAAGTAGTGGCTCCAGATTGAAGAAAACAAGCTATAATGGCTGGGGGACCTGACATGCTAACCACATGTCACCCCTATATTGGCTGGATGATCATCTACCTCTATAATTAACACATGTGGATGTGAGGCCAGCACCCAGCTGGTAGACCAAGGACCTTCTAGGCCCGTCGTACCATGGAGAAAAAATTGTAGCTGCATCTGTCATTCCATAGATTAGCAAATACATAGAGAGATTGGCAATATAGAAATTAATATATACAGACAACCATCTGTAAGCAATATTTTAACACAAATAGCTGGAGAGAAAATTTCTGCCTGAGCTAGGATTTGAACTTGAGATCTCTAGCTTTACATGCTTTAGTTTCTTAGGGCTACTCCCAGAACAAACACCTGCATCCCCATGGTAACTTTATTCACAATATATTAAGGTTGCTTGTATATCGAGAAGACTTTTTGATGGGATTAACACACATGCTATAAGGTAATTATGGACATAATATGGAAATTAACGTACACAGATAAGCAATATATGAACAATAATTAACAGAGCATAAAAAAATCATCCTGAGCTGGGATTTGAACCTAAAGCTTCTAGCTCTATGGACAGAATTTTTTTCTTTAGTTATGTTAACATGGAGAGAACTTAAATAATGCTTGGACATTTGTTGTGCTACAAACGGCGTATTATCAATAAAATATTTGGGTGATTTATTAAATTTTCTCATTATTAGTTTTTCTCCTGGTCACCCTGTATATTTTTATTATAAATAAGTATTAAAACATTGTAAATGCTTTGTAATGTGTATATAATATTTTATCCGTATGTTACCTGCAGATGTAATGCTCTACTGAATTTTCCAGCTACCTTGGGGAAACTAAATATTACCTTAACTAACTCCTAACTGGTTGGAAGGTATTCTTTCTCTAGTTCTGTCGCAGTCTGAGGTAAAAGTTTTCTTACTATTAACATACCTTTTTATATTTTCCTTTAAATTTGCTTTACAACATCCGGTTTGAAACTTGATTTCCGCAGCCACTGCTAGTTTCAACATCGATTACAGCAACAATTACAACGGCAAACCCCAACTGTGCCTTCTAGTGGTATTACAACAAACGCTAAGGATGAAGTTCAAGAACGACGCCCATCGTGGAGGGCTTAGGGTTCGATAACGGGAGACAGAAGCAAGGTGGGTCCCCATTGGGGTGCGTGGCACCTAGTAGTTCCAGGCACAAATAAATATGTAGCTTGCTTCCACGTCCTAAATGTCCACAGGACACTGTCCATATGCATAGTGTTTCACATCATAAGAATGTCCTGATGGAAAAAATAATCATATATGGAATTTCTGATTTATTTTCAAAAAAGTAGTAGTATCAAATTACAGACATATAGCATTTAAGTTATTTTCCTTTAATCATCGCAATATAATTTCACAATGTCTTTGCAGTTTTGTCTTAATTTGACTGGTAAAACGTTAGGAGATGTTCGTCATATCTTGCTGTATTTCCAAAGTAATCATAAACATTCATATTATAAGATGAACATTCACTCCCATGAAATATGAGACTGGAAAAAAGCTTCACATCGAGAGACTGTAAATTTATTTGTTGTCCTAATATTTTTCAGTCTAGATGGGACAGATTATGTAACTCAAACAGTTAACAGAAGAAATTGAACTTTTTTATGAATTACACTATCAGGTAATAAAGTAAAAGTTTATCATCTCACCTCATATTCTTCATCTGCTTAGACTAGTTTGGAAACCTTTTCTGTTCCATATCAGTATTTTCATGATTGTTGTTATGAAGAACAATCTAGGAATGTTTAGAAACTAGTCTTAAAGAAAACCAAGAATATGAGGTGAGGTGATACAATTTTACTTAAACAGAAGAAATTATTTGAAAATTGTTATTGGGAAACCATTGGGAAAATATCATTAGGAAGGCATAAGTGGAATGAGATAATAATCAAATGGATTTTAGAGAATTGGGTATCAGAGACTGCATTGGTTGTAGATTGCACATGTGGAGGACTTTGAGCGTAAGTGTGACATGAAAAACACAGTTATAAAAATAATTTAATCTCACTATGTGAAGATAAATCCACCGCTGTGGTGGTTTTGAGGTAGCATGCTGCCTTGTCACACAGCGGGCCCGGGTTCGATCCCCGGTTGGTCAGTTTTTATCAGGGTTTTTCCTCACCTGTAAGACAAATGCCAGGAAAACTTTAAGGCCCAAATGGTCCCCGAAATCATATGGCCATCATCATCCTTATCATTATCATCATCATCATCATCCTTCACTGGTGTGGAAAGCAACGGGAAGCTACCACACCTACAATTCCCTAGGAAAGCTGCAAGCATAGTATGAAAGTGCTATGATTGCAGTGAAGGACCTGCCTTTGGACAGAATTACTATGGATGGATGTTAAGATATGGAGAGATTAAATATTTTGGGTTGTAGGATCTTCAGATGTGTATTGGTCCAAATAGTCTAATGGTTACAGTGATCTTCTATTGATTTGAGATTGCATATTCAAATCTGGTCACGCTGAATGACTTTTCACAGTGTAAGGCCATTAGCAAGGACTAGAAGTAGGTTGTAGAATAACATTGAGGTCAATCTTAAAGAACAGGATATCAGATATATATTATGAACTTGATTTAGTTGAATTAGTTTGAGGACAGAGCTAATGGATAATCTAAGTGAATGATGGTTTGTACTCATTCCAATTGTTTTGTGGGGGAGGGGGTTGTCTCGAACATCTCTTCCCATGAGATTAGTTGTGGAGTATAGCTTTTGATGTTCAATTCAATCTTATTATATATTTGTATCATATGGTCCGTCTCAAGAAACACATTTCATTAGCTGTTGTCTTTCTTAAAAATCCAAGCTTCACTACTATACATCAGATGTATTCTGTACTATGGGAGAAATTTATATTATATTCTTCATATATTCCTTGATTGATTCCCATTTGTCCCCTTCGTCATGGGTGACATCAACCCCAAGCCATGGTACCATCAGAAGGCTTTAGATCAGTTTAAAATAATACTGTGACATGCTTTCAAAATAACTGTCATGATGAGAGCTAGGATATTTATGTAAACACATATTTGTTTTTACATTAGTTAAAGTTAAAATTTCATTCTATGTTTATGAATTAAGGTTTTTGTAGCGACTTAAGACACATTTGTCCATATTGAAGGGTATAGTATACAGGGTGTCCCATTCAAACCTCCCACATTTTAATTATTCATAACTAACAAAGTATGTGGAATATGAAATGAGGCCATATTAAACGAAACAGAAACTCAAACAATTTTCATTGCCACACACTAAAACACCTCTATATGTGCACCATTAGAGCATGAACAATATCAAGTCTGTATTTGATTTCGTGCCACGTTCTGTCCAAGATGTCCATTGAACTGCCAGGAAGCTTGGCAAATTGATTTTTGTGGACTTCTTTGAAATCCTGCTCTAATTTCTTCAATCTTTTCTTCTGAAACACATGTATGAGCACCTCCTGATTCTTTTTAACGCTTCCAGTTGCCAGAAAACTTCTCAAGCCATGCCTTAATGATCTTCCCATCAGTGCTTTCCTCCTTACCCTCTCCAGTAATTTCTTGGCACTGTAATTATTGACTTCATCTCTGCATACCAGAAAACAGTTTGTGCTCGTTGCTGAGGAGTCACCATTTTGTTTTATGTCATTATTGTGCAACATACGACAGATGAATTAACTGCAACAACAAAAACGAAAATTCTTTGAGTTTGTGTTTCTTTTAATACCAGCTTCATTTCATAATTCTGCATACTTGGAGAGTTATGATTAATTAAAATGTGGGAGGTTTGAATGGGACATGGTGTATATTTTCACATATTTCAGAAATCATCACATATATTTACATAACTGAATGTATTATTTTAAATATGTTCAATATTTTATGGTAATGGAAATAAGTACCTGAGCAAAGGTGACTGACTCGTACGGCTGCTAACCTAGCCGGAATTTTGTGTCCAATGTCTAGAAAGGTTGGATCCTTAACCTCCTACTATTTTAAGAGTCTCCTAAGGCCTGTAGTGGTATCACTTTTTTATCATCACAGTATTATCATCCTAGGTACAACACTAAAGTTAAAAATTATTTATTTATTTTTACTGAAATGATCTAATATAAAAATACTGAGTAGCAAGAAAGAATCATTAATAGTGAGTGGAGAACATATTTTTAACGGCTCACCTCATATAATTTCAAATTTCTTTGATACCGGCGGTTTCAGACAATATCTTGTCCCTCTTCAGTCATGGAAGCTGACGATAAAACAGAATTGTTTTGAAACATGTTCAAGAACAAATCAACATTAATATTGAGGTAAGATGTCCAGACTAAAAATAATATAATTAAAATAACCTCAAAATATAACTTCCTAAAATTAAATATTAATTACATTTTATCCAACTCAATTATAAATTTAAAAATCTCACAAAATTACCTATATCATGAAAATACTCCCTTTTACCACACAATATAAAAGGACTGCCTTTCAAATAATTCTCACCAACAGATTTATATATTCTATAAATTTTATCAAATGAAACAATTTTTAAAAAATTGAACAAAATTACAAAAGTAAGACGGTGATTACAAAAGTTGCCTTGTGCAACAGGCACCTCTTTGTCGATTCCTGGTTTAAACTATACAGTGGAAATAGTCCAAAATCCAGCTGCAAGATTACTACGTTCATCGTGCAGATGAACAAAATCAATTTTTTCATAAAATTGTGAATTACTGAATACATTTTTGCCGAGTTGCCTATTAAAAATTCTGCCGCCAGTATCGCGCAGATGAACAAAATCAATTTTTTTCATAAAATTGTGAATTACTGAATACATTTTTGCCGAGTTGCCTATTAAAATTCTGCTGCCAGTATGTTTAATTAAAATGTAATTTATTTATTTATTCAAAATAATTTTATTCACTTGTTATTAAAATAAATTATAATCCAGTTTGCAGAAATCGATGTATAGAGCTTGAAAAGTTTTGGTTGCCATTGCACACTTAGCTGTAAACCTCCTTGCGGCTACAGTACGCCATGAGACCAATTTAGTAATAAAATGGCAGCAAGTAAGTATTTATTGTTTTATATTGTTCCCTCGCAGTGGGAAGTAAAACCACTGCCCTTTATATATACTATGTACAATGTATATACAAAAATATATCTAAAAGGTAGTGTTAATATACATTGTACAAATAAGTCACAGCATTTTAAATGAACTGAACTTTATTTGAAATAATATAAAACAATAAATACGTACTTATTGCCATTTTATCACTAAATTGGTCTCATGGCCTGCTGTAGCCACGAGGAGGTTTACAGCCAAGTGTGCAATGGCAACTAAAACTTTCAAGCTCTATATATTTCCATGAACTGAATTATAATTTATTTTAATAACAAGTAAATCAAATTATTTTAAATTAATTAATTAATTATACTTTAATTAAACATACTGGCAGCCAAATTTTAATAGGCAACTCGGCAAAAATGTATTCAGTAATTTACAATTTTATGAAAAAATTTATTTTGTTCATCTGCTCGAAAGTAGTAATCTTGCAGCTGGATCTCAGACTAAAATGTAGGACATGTCTGTAAAAATAGAGGTCTGTTCATCCTAATATATATCTTGGTTTTATAGGTTTTAATGTTTTCTCTATAATAATAGTAATCTTTGAAATAGGTTTAAATTATTTTTTTTATCGTTGAAAATAAATCAGAATTTTCAGTGTGTGTAACATTTTAGCAAGGAGGGACATTTTCTCAATGGACATTGTGGACTTGTGATAATATGTAGCAGCAATTTGAAATTGATAGATTAAGCATAGCATAATGTTTTATAATAGCAAATTGTGTCTGCTAGCTAAACATATTGATTTATTAGTTTTCATCTCTCTCTTCTTGATATATTCTACACTTTATAATTATATGTATTAAGTACAACTTCTATTCTTGAGCTTCGTTTTCATTTGATGTTTGTTTTTTTAAGTTTTGTTTACTTTTCTTGAGCATATTCCTATTTTCTTTACTCTCATAGTTCGTTATATAATTTTATTAGGTTTCAACTTTGCCTCTTGTTATGCCATTATTTAGATTGTTTATTCTCTTCTTCCTTGACTTTATCTCTGCATGTCTTTTTCATTATAACTGTTTTCCTCATTTACATGGCTTTCTTTATTTTTTCTGACCTTACAGTGTTTGCATTATGGTGACTATTGTTTGTAGAGCCCTTACTTAAAAATAAATGGGTTTTCATAAGTAACACCTAATATCAATAAAGCGAAAAAATGCTCTTATATATAATTTAATATTTTAAGAGAAATAATTTACAAAAACCACAGAACACATTTTCAGACAAAGATTTTAAATGGCAACCTATTCGTTTTTCCTATTCTTTTTTTAGTTATTTCTTTGATTGCATGCAAAATGTCATTTTTCACTTGTTGCTATGGGAACAGTTTAATTGTGACTTGTTTATAGAATTTTGGGTTAAGAAATTTGTGTAAAATGTCTGATTCGATTATGTAAAAAAGCATGTGTTATTGAAAATGTTAAACAAGAATTAAAACTTTGACTTAGTTACTGCCAGTGTAAATGATGAGAATTTTGAACACTTCAAATCATTTGAAATGCATTTGGAATACTAGTTGAAAGGTAATAAAACAAGATAGCAATTAAAACTCTTCCCATAGCAATCAGACAAATGAAATAAAAACATGACTTTTGCAAGCAACTATAGAAATGACTACCTATAAAAAAATAAGAAAAACAGTAGGTTACCACTTAAAAAGCTCGACAATGATATCACATCCTGCAGAACAATGGCAGAGATTGTTGTTACTTTTTGTAAAATACGTATTAAATTTGACATGTCTGAACATTTAAAAAATTTTTTTTTATTGGTATTATGCATTACTTATGAAAAATCCTGCAATAAGAAATCTGCAAGATAACATTATCCTTCAGCTCAACAGCCATTTATTGAGAGGATACATTGTATTGTGCACATACACACTTGCAAAGTTTGCATTTTAACAGTTATGTTATTAAAAAAAGGTGCAAAACTTTATTTTTTAACTGAGGAAAAATTGAAGTGTTCCTTTGAAATAATGAACA
>JASPKZ010002059.1:0-36515 GCA_030220185.1 Diploptera punctata
AGTCCGAAATGGATGTTTTTTAAATAAAGAAAGAAATATCCGCTGGAAATCTAGATGGATGAATACGAAATAAAAATAAGGGACTTATGGGTGTAGAAGAGGAACCGGACATTATAGAAAAGAAAGTTACAGTGTATGACCATGTAAAAGAAGCCAGAACAAAGATTGCCTAAAATTGTTATGGAATGGATACCAATGGAAAGGAGGAAGAGAGGAAGACCGAAGAACACTTGGTTAGAAAAGGTACAAGCAGCTATGAATGTCAGAGAATGGAGGAAGATCAATGAATGGACAGAGAGGATGATGATGATTTTTACTTATTTTTTATTTATTATTTATTCATTTTTTATCTGTTTTGTTTATTTATTTATTTAAGCTGGCAGAGATAAGGGGTCATAAGGCCTTCTCTACCACTCAAACAGCGAATAATAAAATCATATAAAAATTAAATACTTATTACAACTTTAGAACATTATTAGAATATAGACGAAACAAAGCACAATGCGGATGTGGTCCTAATATTAGCTAATACTAACAAAACATAGAATAGAAATAAAAAAAAGTAAGAGAAACTTCCTAGATGAATATTTATAGTTCAAATGCTGAATATAGTTGTTATGCAGGTAGTATTTTCATTGTTTGGAACTTAAGATAATCAATTTAGATTCAATAATGATAGAGATGACATGACTGGGAAGTTATTTCCATGCTCTAGTCATAATATTATGTAAGATTCTGAGTATAAACATGTTCCTGTGCTGTGGTATCCAAAGTAAAGAAGAAATAATAATTTTTTTTTTGATTGCGGATGAGCCCATGTAGGACTACGCAAAGTACTTAGAGGCGTTTCTTTTGAGCCCAAATTTCTTTCATTCTCTTGCTATGAGCTTGTTTTCTATCATCTGTCCAAGTTGTCCAGTTTTTTCCTTCGGTT
The DNA here is from genome assembly GCA_030220185.1 of Diploptera punctata. NCBI lineage: Eukaryota > Metazoa > Arthropoda > Insecta > Blattodea > Blaberidae > Diploptera > Diploptera punctata. Next base: position 935 of record JASPKZ010002059.1, read on the forward strand.
GTCCTTTTGGTCAACTTGGCCACTTATTCACCTTAATTCTAAATATATCTCTGTTTAGGATATCTTCTTTAGTAATTCCTGTCAATTTTAAAGTCCTTTTTTGACTTCATCAATCCACTTCATAGCATCCACTGGAGCTTTACTTCTGTTTTCTTAGAATTCCATTATCTGTTTTGTAAGCCTATTGAGTTCATTCGTTTAATATGGCCATAAAATTTAAACATTCGTTTTCTAATGTCACTATGAATGTCTATATATTTTTATTTCCCTTTTACTTCTGAGTCTAAATGCTTCACCTATGACTTGTGGACGTAAAACTTTTCTTATAATTTTGTATTATTTTTTCACTATATTTTCGATATCTTTTTTTCTGTTCAAAATTAATGTTTCTGCTCCATAGAGGCACTCTGGTTTAATTACAGTGTTATAGTGTCGTAATTTTGTATTATTATTATTATTATTATTATTATTATTATTAAATATATTGTTAATCAATATATCATGTTGTGTATATTTGAAAACCCTAATGAAAGAAAATCATTAAGCCGACATTTGTAGACATTAGACTATCGATTCGCGGACATGACAAGCAAATAGGAAATTAATAGCTTCTGCATACCAGATCGTTATTAAATTCGAGTTCTCTTCCCATTAATTTCCCTTTATAATGTATTCAGAAACATGTCTCGTATAACTGAGCATAAAAATAGCAAAACGTAACACTATGGAAATTCCTTTGAATCGAAATTACTATTTGCATCAACTCTTGTTTACAGACGACCAAATATTAATTATACAAGACATCGAGGATGCTTCCAAGATGATATGAAAACTGATGGAGGTAAAAAATTGGGGATTAAATGGATTAAATAATAATTTAAATAAAACAGAATATTTATTATCTACAATGCAAGTGGATGAAAGTTTGGTAATTGAAAATGAGAAAATTAAAACAGTTAACAAATTCAAATATTTGGGATCTGTTTTAGAGTCAGAAAGAACAAGCAATTCTGAGATAAACGAAAGAGTAAGTCAAGGAAGGAAAACAATATTGGAATGTTAATTTCGGTGCTATGGAGTAGAAACATTCTGAGTAAAACTGAAATGAACTTGTTTATAGTTCATTGGTGTAGAGTATACTATTGTATGGTGCGGAAACATGGACATTAAGCAGAGAGCAAACACATAAACTATTGGTGACAGAGATGAACTTCTGGAGGGGGGCTTCAAGAAATTCAAGAAGAGACAAAATTAGAAATACTAAAATAGAGAAATAATGGATATTCAAAAATATGTTCTACAAGTTATTGAAGAAGACTGAATTGGTATGGCCACATAAAGAGGATGTCAGATGATAGGATGCCTAAGATGATATTAAATTTTGAAGCGGAGGGGAACATAAGAAAGGGGAGGCCAAAAGAACAATGGGTTCAAGGAGTGCATAAAGAAGATGGTGTCGAGAAGATTAACAGTGTGATGTAGGGAATAAGGATGTATGGAGGAGTAACATTTACAATTGGTTGTAGGAAAACTACGTATTGTAGAGAATTTCCTAATAAAGGGGAAGAGATAATGATAGTAATGACAAATTGACTTCCATACTCCAGTCATAGATATTGTGTAATATTCAGAATTTAGACATATCCTGTGCTGTGGTATAGAAAGTATAGAAGTTTGCTCACTTCTGTACTACAATAATGACCTAATTATCATTCTGTTTTGAAGGAAGTAAGATGAATTTACCAGAGGCCTTTGTATCCATTGACAACGGCCATAGAGAAACTTCGAATAGAGGGGAAACTGAGTACAGTGACATCTAAAAAATTTCGGTCGTTTTACGATGAACTACAATGAGCAAACTACAATGGTAGCGCTGTTTCGTAGTAACAGAATACGTAACTAAATAAAACAAATGCAAGGCACACGGCGTCGTTCACGGTGTGTTTAACGGTGTTCACTCGGGATTATGGGAAGTTAGCCATTTTGTAAATTTAAATTTTTAACTGCTATCCTTTCGTTCTATGTAGACGGTACTGTAAATTATCGAAAGTTAAAATCATTACTTAGATTTTATTTTACTCTAATTTGTAAGTAAATTCAAGCTTGTTTACATTTTTAATGTGAATCTATTTTCAAAGATAAACCTACTAGAAGTGATAAAATTCTAAGATTTGTTAGGTTAGGAAGAGTGATGTTAGTGTACAGCCATTTCTAATAAACATTTTAAAAATGTGACTTTATAATGGACAGATGTACGACATGGCTAAGGTTATTTAATAAATATTGTATAAAATATGTATGTGAGAATAAGGGGTTAGGTCAATTGTACATATTTATTAAAAGAGCTCATAATGCACGTTTTAAAATTTTAATAAACGAAAATAAATTAACATGTTTTATTATTTCCATTCTTCCTTTCTGTTAAAATTAAAGAAAATCTGTAGGTCTGAGAGACTGGGTATACTAATTCCACAATTTAAGATTAATTAATACGTTATTTATTCCTATAAAAGTTAAATTCCAATGATTATTCACCAGATGGCGTTATATAATTATAATTCAAATTTTACCACCAGGCGGTGCTGAATTTCATATTAGTACCAGAAAAAAATCGAAAAAATTTAGATGTAGTTAGTTGTTCTACACTAGCGCCGCTTATGGCATGTACGCGAAACTTGCCTACTTTCTTCTCTGGTATTCTGTGGACAACGGCATGTAATATCTCAATTTACTTCTGTAGGGAAGAAAAGTAATTGACTTAATTAATAGTATAAAAATGTTGCGTATTTAAAATTTTATCAAGTTATGCAATACAATTTTATTGTATCACACTTAATTCTCACTTTGATAATTCAAATTTATAGTGATTGAACAATTGTTATAATTATTAACTTTAGCCACGAAATTTGGTTGATTTTCATTAGTATTTATCTTATTTGTTTCAATATGTTTCTTTACTTTATGCACCATAGTTTTAATTTACACCAATCCTTAAATATTCTGTATACTTTATCATATATATATATTTTGCGCGATTGTGCGTTTTGTCGTACTTACCAGCAATGCGACCATTTTTTAAAGTTTAACTTCCTACATTTCGGGGTTGCCAACCTAAATAACTATGCTGTAGTATTACATTTACACCCACGTGCGAGAAGTAAAACCACTGCCCTCTATGTATACTACATGCAGTGTATTGTATATACAGAAAATATCTAAAAGGTAGTGTTAATATACATTATACGAAACAAATCACTGCATTTTAAATGTACTGAACTTTATTTGAAACAATATAAAACAATAAATACATACTTGCGGCCATGTTATCGATAATTGTTCTCAAGGTCTCTTGTTGTTTCAACTAATAAACATTGGCCACACTGTTAACGTTAGTCAATTGTTTATAATGAACGCAAATATTTCCAACAAAGAAGTTATTATTTTACTATTATTTATTATTTTGAAAACACCATCGCGCAAAAAATAATGTACAACGCACGTTTGTGAAGTGTTTTACAGAATCTCGGAAATTAAAAACCTCGCTATCGCACGGTTTTTAAACATTTTTCCTCGATTCTGTAAAAAACCACTTCCCAACCTCACATCTTAATATACTATTTCGACTTTGCTGGTAATAAAAAATGAACCGGAGCATTCGCCGCTTCCTCTACATCACAATCATGTATGTAATTAATTTGCAGTCTGAAACTGTTATTTCAAATGTCTGCCAGTAATTCAGACAACAATAAACGATTGCAGTTGTTTTATCAACATTCCCTTGCTATCTAACAATTGAACTCTTCAAACCAAGATATAAATTTACACGAAATATAAAAATTAAACATAATTATTAGTACAGGAGTGAACAAAATTATATACGCAATTCGGGAAGTAAGTACAGTACATTACTAGTCTCGAACTTATTTGCTCGTCAGAGCTTCCTCGACTAGTAAGTAACATACTATGTACTTACGTCTCTTGTTGCGTACATAACTAATCATGTGATCTTGTTCCTAAATTGTGATGAGCCGATAAATTTTGAAAACGCGTTGATAAGCAACTTGGTAAATCTGTTCGCGGAATTTGGAATAGGAAAACAATTAAGTGTACTGTTATGATAACAGATGTCAGCGGTAGCAACAATATTTAAAAATTGTCTGACGTTTCGTTTTATTTGTAAATAAACAAGGTTGATGTTGGGATTAAACATGAAATCCCGTGTTATTATGATGACGAGGCTTTACTGGAGAGATAATGTTATATCTTGGGAACTTGACACCAAATGTTGTTGTCCTTGGTAATTTCAGTCAAATACGAAAAGATGAATCTTTATTTAGTATAAACAGCGACTTGTTTTGGAAAATAAAATTACCTACATAATACTACTTATCAACTGTTTATTTTAGTAATTTATAGTTTTACTAGCGTGCGCTACTACACCTAAATTAATTAAATGTCTTCATGTTTAGTTAAAAAGTAAAAAAAAAAAAGTAAGTAAAAAGAAAAATAATTATCCACGTAAGGGAAGAAATACCTACTACGCAACGGGTTGATAACCCCTTCATAGGGCATTTAAAATATTCAGATTCCAGTAAAGACACTGTGATGGGACGGAACTGGCAGTTTGCACAATCCACGAAGTGGAGAAGAAGAAGAATTTCTGTTTATAATTATTATTTCTATGTACTATTTAATTCAACTCAATGGTATTAATAAGCTGTTAGTTTATGCTGATGATGTAGTATTATTGGCCGATAGTGAGGAGATATTAAAGGACAACACGCACACACTATTGAGTAACACTAAGAAATTAGGACTGGAAGTAAATATCAATAAAACTAAATATATGGCCACACATAGAAATTCATTATATAATGAACAGCTAATGACAAATGAGGGAAATTTTGAGGAAGTGGCTGAATTCAAATACCTAGGAACAATAATCACAAACAGGAATGAGATGCACAAAGAAATTAAACATAGGCTCAATTCTGGAAATGCGTGCTATTATGTATTGCAGAGACTCTTGATGTCCCAACTCCTTTCAAAAAACGTTAAACTGAAAATATATAAAACTATTATTCTACCAGTTATATTATATGGGTGCGAAACATGGACTCTTACTTTAAGAGAGGAAAGGAGATTACTAGTATTTGAGAATAAAGTACTTAGGAAAATTTTTGGACCAAAGAGAGATGAACATACAGGTGAATGGAGAAGACTACATAACAATGAACTACATGGTCTTTATAGGAAGCCAGATATAATAAGAACAGTTAAGTCTCGTAGACTGCGATGGGCAGGACATGTTGCACGCATGGGGAATGAAAGACTTGCATGGAGGCTTCTTGTAGGAAAGCCAGAAGGAAAACGCCCATTTGGTTGACCAAGAATGAGGTGGGAGAATAACATTAACTATGATTTTAGGGAAGTAGATTATACAGGGAATGATTGGAAAGCATTAGCTCAGGATAGGGGTATATGGAGAGTTTATGTCCGCGCGGCCATGAACCTATGGGTTCGATAGTGCCAGTGAGTAAGTAAGTATGTACTATTTAATTTTGTAATAGAGCATGCCATCAGATTTTTAGAGGATAAAGATGGTCTACAACTCAATGTATTAATAAGCTGTTAGTTTATGTTGATGATGTAGTATTATTGGGCGACAGCGAAGAGATACTAAAGGCCAACACGCACACGCTATTGAGTAACACTAAGAAATTGGGACTGGAAGTAAATATCAATAAAACTAAATATATGGTCGCACATAGAAATAAATTATATAATGGAAACGGACAGTTAATGACAAATGAGGGACATTTTGAGGAAGTGGCTGAATTCAAATACTTAGGAACAATAATCACAAATAGGAATGAGATGCACAAAAAAAAATAAACATATGCTCAATTCTGGAAATTCATGCTATTATGCATTACAGGGACTCTTGGTCCGAAAGACATAAAAAACATGAATCAATACACCTGCCGTGAAAGTCTAAAATTTTACATAAACAACCTCTACGGGAAGGACGTATATTTATCTATTCGAAGATTAGAAGAATTAAGAAAGAAAATGGAAGACTTCGGTGCAACTTAAGTTTTCTTCTACGGTGCAGAGACACGGAAACGATCCCTAAATTTATACGATGCAAGCAAATCTTCCAAACAACAAAAGCAAGTATAATTTATATACGAATGGAACGTGCTCTACTAAGAGAAAGAATACACGATACCAGAAGAACGTTGGGACTGAATGACCAGAAATTATTTGATTTAACATCTAAAAATTTGCAATACCACGGCCATTTAGCCCGAAAGACATAAAAGACATGAATCAAAATCGTGTTTTAATAAAATTAAATTTTGCGGTGGGATCAACCAAACTGTTGAGGGGACTAATATTAAGAATAAGATGTGGACGGCCAAAAGTAATGTAGACTGATAATGTTTTGAGCAGAACGAGAGAAAAAGAATTGGACGATGGAGTTTGGAAAGACAGAGAGATGTAGTGGAGAATGTCATTGGAGCGATTGGGCGCAGGGAGATGTGAAACATTCTGAAATCTGATGTAATAATATATTACGATGCGAGGTTGGAAGTGTTTTTTTTTTAGAAAGCGAGGAAATGTTTAAAAACCGGGCGATAGTGAGATTTTTAATTTCCGAGATTCTGTAAAACACTTCACAAAACGTGCATTGTACATTATTTTTTGTGCGATGGTGTTTTCAAAATAATAAATAATAGTAAAATAATAACATCTTTGTTGGAAATATTGCGTTCATTAAAAACAACTGACTAACGTTAACAGTGTGGGTAATGTTTATTAGTTGAGACTACAGCAGGCCGTGACATTAATTAGCGATAAAATGGCGGCAAGTACGTATTTGTTTTATATCGTTTCAAATAAAGTTCAGGTTAATTTAAATGCAGTTATTTGTTTCGTATGCTATTTATTAACACTACATTTGGATATCCATCCATAGTAATTTTCATGCTATGCTTGCAGCTTTACTAGGGAATTGTGTAGGTGTGGTAGCTTCCCGTTGCTTTCCACACCGGTGAAGGATGATGGTGATGATGATAATGATAAGAATGATGATGATGAAGATGATGGCCATATGATTTCGGGGACCGTTTGGGCCTTAAAGTTTTCCTGACATTTGTCTTACAGGTGAGGAAAAACCCCGATAAAAACCTCACCCAGAAAAACTGCCCCGACCGGGGATCGAACCCGGGCCCGCTGCGTGACAAGGCAGCACGCTACCTCGAGACCACAACGGTGGACATTTTGGATATATTGTTGTATATAGATTGTACGTCCACCGCTGTGGTCTCGAGGTAGCGTGCTGCCTTGTCACGCAGCGGGCCGGGTTCGATACCCGGTCGGGGCAGTTTTTCTGGGTGAGATATTTATCGGGGCTTTTCCTCACCTGTAAGACAAATGTCAGGAAAACTTTAAGGCAACGGGAAGCTACCACACCTACAATTCCCTAGTAAAGCTGCAAAGCATAGCATGAAAATGCTATGATTGCAGTGAAACACATGCCCTCGGGCAGAATTATTATGGATGATGGATACATTGTACGTAGTATACATAAAGGACAGTGGTTTTACTTCCCGCACGAAGTTTAAAATATATAATATTACAGTATAGTTATTTAGCTTGGCAACTCCCAAATATAGGAAGTTGAACTTTCAATCATGGATGCCATTGCTGTAAGTATGACAAAATGCACTATCGTACAAGTATAAAAACGAAACAATTGTTTTAATAAAACTTACAAAATATATAGAAGGAGAGCACAGGTGTAGTTCAGGGATTTCAAACTGAAGGAATTGGTTATTCGTCTTGGAAAATCAATATCAGGAAAGACGCTTGCAAATAAGTGCCGTCTATAAAGGAAATAAACTTGAAGATGAACCAGGCACGCAATGGCAGATCTTTAAAATCTCCATCTAAATACTCTCATGATACCAAACTACGATTTTACTCTACTGTATCCGAGGTGAGTTCCAGTTTGTACAAACACCGTAAGCGTACTTGTATAAGGTACTAACGGACCTGGCAGACGTTATATTGCCCGAACGTTCAATAGTCGTGTCATGGCCGGACGATAAAAATATATTACTTTTTTTTACCATCCATCCATAGTAATTCTGCCCGAAGGCAGGTCTTTCACAGCAATCATAGCATTTTCATGCAATCCTTTGCAGCTTTACTAGGGAATTGTAGGTGTGGTAGCTTCCCGTTGCTTTCCACACCGGTGAAGGACGATGATGATCATATGATAATAATAAGGATGATGACCATATTATTTCGGGGACCGTTTGGGCCTTAAAGTTTTCCTGACATTTGTCTTAGGGTCAGTTTCACCATCAGAGGTAACTGTATTACGCCAGTTTTCCCCGTGAAAATGCATAGTTTAAACTGGCGTAATACAGTTACCTCTGTTGGTGAAACTGACCCTTACAGGTGAGGAAAAACCCCGATAAAAACCTCACCCAGAAAAACTGCCCCGACCAGGAATCGAACCCGGGCCCGCTGCGTGACAAGGCAGCACGCTACTTCGAGACCACAGCGGCAGCGGTGGACCTTTTTTTACCATAAAATACACTAATTAAATAGTTGCCCCGAAAAGAGATCTAACCCGCAAAAATTCGAAACTTGAGTTTTCAGTGGATTAGTGATCTATCCGGAGAGTAGCATGTAAAATTATCCATACTCTCTTCCACACCTGTTTTATTTATTTTTAAGAGTTTGTTTTCAAGCGAATAGTGATCTATATGTAACAAAATAGCAGCAGTAGTTAGTTAATTCATGAGTAGCAGTGCAAAAAAAAAAACAATTATTGCACATGTGCAAAATCATTCCACCACAGTTCCGTGAATTCTGATCAGAATCTTAGAGAAATTGAGTGAAAATAACAAAGACACAAAGAATGTAACGAAATAACATTAAATGGAAAGTAAATACTGAAAACTGATTACGTTTAGAAATATTTCTAACTGAATCAGTGTTCAATATGTATTTTCTATTTCTTATTATAGCATTTTTAGTTAAATGTGTGTTAGATCATTTTTCCACTCTATAGAGATATCACTTTTGCACCCAATTCCGTATTAAAGTGTTAATATTTAGTTATTAGCATGTTATTTTGCATTTCAAATTGGCTGTATATGATTCCAACAGGACGAGGGATTAAAATGTACATGATATAATAAAGTTAATAACTTCAAAATGAACATTATATATATATATATATATATATATATATATATATAATTTGTGGTTTGTGGGTTAGATCTTTTTTCGGAGCAACTATTCAATTAATACGTTAGCAAAAAAACTCCTCACTGTCATCTGTTGTGGCTGCAAAAGCTTGCATCTTAAATAAGGGAAAATTATTCATAATAGCAAAGACAAAAATAGACTAAAAACAGGAGCAAAATAATAAGAGATATAATTAGAAGTTAAAGGAAAGGGCGTCACATTGCTGTCGCGCCGAATATGTCGGTAATGCAGATGACTACATATTTGACATAAACAAATCCTATTACCCGATTGCAACGCCACCTACCGGGTCCAATTGTGAATCCAAACCATCCAGGGACCCGCTTAAAAACACACAAACATTCATCAAAATCGGTCCAGTCGTAAAAACATTTTTTAAAATTCGGATTTCAAGTAAACCCCCACTTCTAACTGTCGAATTTAGCTGATTTTTTGGATAGTACATACCTCGGTTTATTTTAATAAGATATTCCGAGTTTTGTTGTGAAAAATCGAAAATTGCGATCGCTAGAGCGATATTTAAATTTTCGTTTCAGGTGAACTCCTAATGATTTTAGAACATAATAGAAAACTGCTAAACACTCGCAGCATCTGAAACCCTGTATACAAATTTTAATGAAGATCGGTTGAACGGTTTAGAAGTCTATAAAGGACAGACATATATATACACTGCTCAAAACAATTAGAGGAACACTTGTAATAAATTGAATAAGTAATTATTTTTTAAAGCTGTGATGCTGAAAGTTGGACAATATGTAAATTGAATTATTAATTTTATCATTGGATACAAATTTTAAAGTTTCATGGCCTAAATACAGAGAAATTACCTCAAATAACAAATATAGAGAATTTTTTTATTTTGGAAGGCACTGGCCACTTCTAATTGGTAAGCTTCCTGATGTTTCTATAGTGACGAATGTTGATTATTGCCTTGTTTATTGAAGTCTCTGACAAAATGAGGCATTTAAATGAGTTTGAAGTGTTTCATGCTCTACATCTTTTACGACAAGGTCAATCTCTGCGACAAGTGGCTAGAGAGCTTGGGGTTTCTCCTTCCGTGGTGTCCAGGTTACGCAACAGGCACAGAGAGACAGGTCAGTATTGTAGAAGACGTGGCCAGGGCCGTAAATTTAAAAAAAGCCCCCAGGATGACAGATACGTTGTTCTTTCTGCTCTTCGACAGCGTACAAAAAACTGCAAAAGACCTGCAGAATGACCTTCATATGGCTTATGAATCCGGGTTTCAGACCAAACCATAAGGAACAGATTAAGTAAAGAGAATATTTGTCCAAAAAGGCCCGTTAAAAAACCACGCCTAACAAATGGGCATAAGGCAGCAAGACGTACGTATGCTGAAAACCATGGTGATTGGAACCTGAACCAGTGGGAGTCTGTGCTCTTCTCGGACGAATCCAGGTATCGTCTTACACGTTGTGATGGTCGATTGAGGGTGTGGGGACGGCCAGGAGAAAGATTTTCTGCAGAAGCTGTACAGGAAATTGATAGATTCGGAGGAGGCTCCATAATGGTGTGGGGCCGGAGTTATGTACAACAATCGTACGGACCTTGTACTTGTTCCCCAGCGACTGAATGCTGTCCGGTATATCGAGTACGTTCTGGGAAAGCATGTAGTACCTGCTGCCATTGGAGTAGGCCCTGGATTTCTGTTTATGCAGGATAATGCCAGGGCACATTCTGCGGCTTGTCACCAGGGATTTCCTGAGGAGGAATGAAATTGAGGTAATTGGAGTGGCCAGCGGTCAGCCCAGACCTCAACCCTATTGAACACTTGTGGGATCTTCTAGACAGGAATGTCAGGAACCGACATCAAGCTCCACAAACTCTGCAGCGACTTGGAGATGCTCTGAAGGAGGAATGGGAGAATATCCCGCAAGAGGAAATCCAGAATCTTATTGGGAGCAGGCCACGAAGGTGCCAACGTGTCATCGAATGTCGTGGAGGCCATACACGATACTAACTCTATATAACGAGTGTTTAACTTTGAAAAATAAGCACAAGATTCAATTGCTTACATAGCGGAATATTTGAAAAGTTAATTGTCAGCGTTATTCATTTGTTTTTACTGACATGAGCAATAAATAAATAAATAAATAAATAACCGCAAATAATGTACTTTATTAATTTCATGTTTGTACCTTTATCCAATGAAAAAAAATTTGCATATTCCATAGTGTTCCTCTAATTGTTTTGAGCAGTGTATTTTATTGTGCATTAAAATCCCTGCCTTGGTAAATGACCCTTTCCTACTACGAGGAAAACAAACCGAGTGGATTTAATGCAGATGACCTCCTATTTAATTAGGGTAAGTGGCAAAAAAAAAAGACGAATTAGTGTTGTAGAAAACGTGAACATGTTTAGTGACCCTAGGAATGAAGTATGCAGGAAGTTTTCGTTTTAAAACTTCCCAATCTAATTAAATTGAATTTAATTTAAACGAAAAATAACCACTCTAGGTATTGAGAGGAAGTTCAAAACCAGGTTGTTAATTTGCATTTTTGGTTTGGGAGAGAAATCCCCGACTACGAAGCTTTGACATTTTAAATCGAATTTTATATTTATGCGAATTTCGAAGCTATTGAGACTGTTCTCATAATTATTAAAAAAAAAAAAGATTACATGTCTTATCAAACGTACCCATTAGACACCACCTAAAATGACAATGACAAAAATGTGTATATAACATGAAAATAAAAATAAACGACTGGACCGGGATTTGAACCCAAATCCTCTACCTTTGTACATTAATGACATACAGTAATCAGCTCAGGCAATCCAGCTCAAACATTTATTCTTCTTATATTATGATTAATTCGTTATATATGTTTCAGCAGGACACCTCGTGGTTTCTATAATAGAGGATAAATGGAAAACATTAGCTCAGGATAGGGAGAGCTTATGTCCGCGCGGCCATGAACCTTCGGGTTCAATGGTGTCAGTGAGTTAGAGTTAGTTCTAGTGAGTGTAAAAATTGATTTTAATGAAACTTGGTATATGCGATTAAATCCTGTGTATATGTGCCGTAGCGTAGTGGTTAAGGCACTGCGCTACAAGCCGGAAGGTCGAGGTTCGAGCCCCGTGGGTAAGGATTTTTAAACTGACTCAAACCCTCTGACGGCACTATGGTCCTGGGGTCGACTCAGCCTCTAACGGAAATGAATACCAGATGCTTGTTCTGGGGGTAAAGGCGGCAGTCACGCAGGGCTGACAACCCTGCTGACATCAAGTGCCGATTGTCTAGAAAAAGTTGGAGCCTTAACCTCCTACTACCTCAAGGGCCTCCTGAGGCCTGTCGTTGGATCACTTTACCAGTTAAAACGGGAGTAATTATATTTTATTGTTCACTAGCTAATATACGGCGTGCGCTGTTACGCCTAAATAAATTAAATATGTGTTTTACATTTAGATGAATAAGTAAAAAGAAAAAAAACATTTCTATCGTAATTATTTTAGATACCCCGTGCTGATTAGGCCTACCCGGCGTTAGCCGGGAATCGATTTATTCCTGTCTTTTTGGATTAAATGAGCTGGAAGACAAAAATTGTTATTGTGAATTATTCGCTGAGGATATAGTAGAAATATGCTGCCATGGACTTTTTTCTATATTTTTTTGTTGAGATATTCAATTCTGTGTAAATTAATTTAATTATTTATTACGGTTTAGGCAGCGTAAGCCATTTAAGCATCCAAAAGATATTTTTTTAGTGCACCAATGCACTTTTTTTTTAGCTGCGACCTTATAGTACGTACTGTAATATGTTTGTTATATACCTTAATTGTCCCAGAATAAATTCTCTAAATGAAGGCGAAAAAAAATGGATCGATGAATGTTTTGGGTTTATAGAAGACAGAGACAAACACTGATTTTTACATACAAGATTATTTAGACGGAAATCATACATCTTTTATTTTTTGACGGAACTGTAATGAATAGTCGTGAATACTGTGCGTGACGTCACTTAAAAAAAACAATTTTAAAGATGCATTCCCATTGTATAACCAACCTTGAAGTACCAATTTTGGCAAAACGTTTTAGTGGTATGATATTACAAATGTCATTTTTAATTTTACGTTTACCAAACATGGGTAGTTACTGGTAGTAACTACCAGTATACTATCTTCTTGTCGTGATTGTAATATATTACAATGTCTGATTTTATTAAAAGAAGTTTGAATTCGATAGTCATTCTATTAAAATCAACTTCCTTGTATAAATTGAAAATCTATCTCAAGCAACATTACTTGTACATTAAATTCCGGCAACTTATTGACGCTTTCCCTTGACTTCTGACCTCACAAGGGAACTGTCAACCGTTGCATGCCGAAGCATAATTTGAAATTTCTCCCAGAGAGACGTTGTGATGCACAAGGCTGTGTTCAAAAAAATATCTGCAGCTTTTAATTGCAAGGCACTAAAATCCAGCGCCAAATATGTAATTTAAACTTCAGGGAAGTAATACAACTCTTGCTTTAGTGAATAGGATAACCATCACTACCTGCCATCCGCGCTGCACCCATCTCACTGCATTGCGCTCTAACTGAAGCAGGGACGATTATCTGCTATGCGCAGTGGTTTGCCATTACTGGGTTCTGGCTTCGATTTCTGTGCCTTGCAGTTAAAAGGGGCAGATAATTTTCTTCTTCTTCTTCTTCCTCTTCTTCACTTAATGTATTAGGCTAACTGCCTGTTCCGTCATCACAGTGTCTCGTTGCATCTCCTTCTCGGTCTTCCTAGGTCTCTTTCCTTTAGGACCTTATTGGTAAGCTATTTTGTGTTATAATTAACATTATAAAAATTGACGATTTTATTATTAATTTAACACTTCTCTAGGCGAAAATTTTTCTCTTCAAATATAAATATTATAAAAATTATTCATCTTGTAAGGATACAAAATTTTTGATTGGAACTCAAATATACGGCAATCTGGTATCTTCCATCCTTCCAACATGTTCAAAACCATCTTATTTTGTGTCTCCATTTTTGAGTTGATAGCTTCCACTTCTATTTTTTTTTCTTATTTCTAATCCTGTCTTATTTTGTACATCCTTTTTTTTCCTCAATTTGTTTTGGTCCACTGCCACCAGAATGTATTTTATGATATTTCTGTCTTTCTCCCCTGGCCTTGAGAGAATTGTAATCCATTTCTTAGGTTGGGGCACCTTATTGGTGGAGTTATATTAACCCGATGATATGATGGGTGATAAATGACAATGAAACGCCAGGAAAGTCCTTAACCTAAACTTAACCTAAATTCCAGACCATGGGCAAATACAAGAATAATTTCCTTTACTTACTTACTTACTCACTGGCACTATCGAACCCGTAGGTTCATGGCCGCACGGACATAAGCTCTCCATATATCCCTATTCTGAGCTAATGCTTTCCAATCATTCCCTGTATAATCTACTTCCCTCAAATCATAGTTAATGTTATTCTCCCACCTCATTCTTGGTCTACCAACTGGGCGTTTTCCCTCTGGCTTTCCTACAAGAAGCTTCCATGCACGTCTTTCATTCCCCATACGTGCAACATGTCCTGCCCATCGCAGTCTACGAGACTTAACTGTTCTTATTATATCTGGCTTCCTGTAAAGACAATGTAGTTCATTGTTATGTAGTCTTCTCCATTCACCTGTATGTTCATCTCTCTTTGGTCCAAAAATTTTCCTAAGTACTTTATTCTCAAATACTTGTAATCTCATTTTCTCTCTTAAAGTAAGAGTCCATGTTTCGCACCCATATAATATAACTGGTAGAATAATAGTTTTATATATTTTCAGTTTAACGTTTTTTGAAAGGAGTTGGGACATCAAGAGTCTCTGCAATGCATAATAGCACGCATTTCCAGAATTGAGCCTATGTTTAATTTCTTTGTGCATCTGATTCCTATTTGTGATTATTGTTCCTAGGTATTTGAATTCAGCCACTTCCTCAAAATTTCCCTCATTTGTCATTAGCTGTCCATTTCCATTATTTAATGAATTTCTACGTGTGACCACATATTTAGTTTTATTGATATTTACTTCCAGTCCTAATTTATTAGTGTTACTCAATAGTGTGTGCGTGTTGGCCTTTAGTATCTCCTCGCTATCAATTTCCTTTAAGAAAAAAAAAATCATATGGTCTTACCAGGAATCGAACTCGGGACCTCGCGAACTGTAGTCAGAAACGCTGACCACTAGCCCATGAGGCTGGTCTCTCAACTTCTTATTCTACTAATTGAACTTTGTGTAGGTACACGGCGTTTCTCTGGGAGACATTTCAAGGTAGGTTTGAGCATGCAGTAACTAACAATTCAATTGTTACTAACACACCGGACGATATCGGACAAGACGCCAATTTAAGGATTTCCATATTTCTTAGCTATTCTTTAGTGGAAGTGGTTAGAAACTCACTCGTCATTTCTGGGTCTCTACGTCTCCGAATCTCTATATGGGATTCGTGGTGGACCAATTAGAGTCAAGGTAGGTTTTTATAGGAGCATTTAGCTAATACCCGGCGTCCGCTGCTACTCCAAAATAAATGATGTGTTTTTGCATTTAGTTAAATAAGCAAAAGAAAAAATTGATTAAATTTATATCATTATTTTTAGGTAGCCCGTGCTGAATATCCGACGTTGCCCGGGAATTACGCATCCCGATGTACTTGGCATGAGTGAGCTGAAAGACAAAATTCGGTATTTTAAGTTATCCGTAAAAGAATACCCGCCATGCGCTGCTATGCTTGCCCGAGAATCTACTTATCCCGATCTTCTTGACATCAATGAAAGACAAAAATGATTATTGTGAGTTATCTTTAAAAGATTTCGTGTTGAGACTTGAAAGTAGTTTTGAAGTTCCTTAGGACAGGTTACTGGCCCGACGCTAAGTAGTCCAGTGGTACAGAAGAATATGGATTAAAGATATCTACAGAAAAAACAAAAATTATGGCATTTCAAGGTGTAGATCCTGTCAGAAGTAAAATTGTACTGGACAATAAAATTTTGGAGCAGGTGAATAATTTTACATATCTAGGATGCAATATCTCATATGAAGAAGAAAAGGATGTAAATGCAAAAATATCTAAATTTTTAAGAATTTTAGGGTTAATAAATTCTATCTTCAAGCCACAGTTAGTCCAAAAGCATTCAAGACTGAAAGTGTATAAAACACTGGCTCTTCCAACTCTTTTGTATGGTAGCGAAGTATGGACGTTGAAAACAGAAGGACATACAGAGACTTAGATCTGCTGAAATGAGATACCTTCGGAGGACTGCAGGATACACACTACTAGATCACAAAAAAAATGAAGATATCTTAGAAGAATTACACATGGAATCTTTAGAAAACAAAATTTCTGATTATAAGTCAAGATGGATACAACATGTTCATCGAATGGAAGATCACAGAATACCCAAACTAATGTTAAGATATCAACCTGCAGGAAGAAGAAGACCAGGACGTCCACTCAAAAGACTTCTGGATGGTGTTTCTCTTGAGGCCGAAACAGGTCAACAAATGGCCTAAATTCGTGAATGTACTATGATGATGATGATGATCTTTAAAAGATAAACATATGCTGTCGCGGACTTTTCTGTAGAGTTTTTTGAGGTATTTAATTCTGTGTGCAATAATTTTGTGTATTTGTTATGGTTTAGGCAGCGTAAGCCATTTAAGCTTACAAAAAGCGACATTTTTTCACGTTTTTTCACCACAGAAGATAATTTTTAATGGTGAAGGGCTTGAGCATTAAAACTCTCATATAACCTATAACCTTCCCGAGAAAATCCTGAACATTTTGCAAAAAAGCCTTAAGACAATCTGATGAATGGTATGGCAGCACATGCTTGCCCGGGAATCTACTTATCCCCATCTCCTTGGCATCAATGAAAGGCAAAAATGGCTATTATGTGTTAACTGTAAAAGATAAACATATGCTGTCGCGGTCAATTTTCTAAAGTTTTTTTTTTGAGATATTCGATTCTGTATACATTAATTTTGCGTATTTGTTATGGTTTAGGCAACGTAAGCCATTTAAGTGTAAAAAAAGGGGGGGCTTTCTCACATTTCTCACCACAAAGGGTGATTTTTAAGGGTTTCTTATAGCCTATGTTCATCCCGGGAATCTCCTGAACATTTTGCAAAAAACACCATCACAATCGGATCAACGGTACGGCCGCGCATAAAATACGAACACACACAGAAACAAACAAACAAATAAACAAACGTTCATTTTTATATATTAGATATCTAATTAACTCACTGGCACTATCGAACCCGTAAGTTCGTCGCAGTCTTCGAGACTTCAGTTTTTTATTATACTGTATCTGATTTCCTATAAAGTTCATGTAGCTCACTATTATATAGTCTTCTCCATTCACCTGTCTGTTCATCTCTCTTTGGTACAAACATTTTCCTAAGATTTTATTCTCAAATACTCGTAATCTAAGAGTCAATATTTCACATCCTTATAATATAACTGGGAGAATAATAGTTTTATATGTTTTCAGTTTAACGTTTTTTTAAAGAAGTTGTGACGATAAAGTATACGGAGCATTTCCATTAAGCATTTCCAGAATTGAGCCTATGTTTAATTTCTTTATGCATCTCATTAGAAATTCATTTATAACGGAAATGGACAACTAATGACAAATGAGGGAAATTTTGAGGAAGTGGCTGAATTCAAATACCTAGGAACTATAATCACAAATAGGAATGAGATGCACAAAGAAATTAAACATAGGCTCAATTCTGGAAATGCGTGCTATTATGCATTGCAGAGACTCTTGATGTCCCAACTCCTTTCAAAAAACGTTAAACTGAAAATATATAAAACTATTATTCTACCAGTTATATTATATGGGTGCGAAACATGGACTCTTACTTTAAGGGAGGAAATGAGATTACAAGTATTTGAGAATAAAGTACTCAGGAAAATTTTTGGGTCAAAGAGAGATGAACAGACAGGTGAATGGAGAAGGCTACACAACAATGAACTACATGTTCTTTATAGGACGCCAGATATAATAAGAACAGTTAAGTCTCGTAGACTGTGGGATGGGCAGGACATGTTGCACGTATGGGGAATGAAAGACGTGCATGGAAGCTTCTTGTAGGAAAGCCAGAGGGAAAACGCCCAGTTGGTAGACCAAGAATGAGGTGGGAGAATAACATTAACTATGATTTGAGGGAAGTAGATTATACAGGGAATGATTGGAAAGCATTAGCTCAGGATAGGGATGTATGGAGAGCTTATGTCCGCGCGGCCATGAACTTACCGGTTCGATAGTGCCAGTGAGAAAGTAAGTAGTATCTCATTCCTATTTGTAATTACTGCTCCTAGGTATTTGAATTCAGCTACTTCTTCAGAATTTCCCTCATTTGTCATTAACTGTCCATTTCCATTATATAATGTATTTGTATGTGTGACCATATATTTAGTTTTACTAATGTTTACTTCCAGTCCCAATTTCTTAGTGTTACTCAATAAAATGTGCGTGTTGGCCCTTAGAATCTCTTTGCTATCGCCTAATAATACGTACTACATCATCAGCATGTCCACCGCTCTGGTCTCGAGGTAGCATGCTGTCTTGTTACGCAGCGGGCCCGGGTTCGATTCCCGGTCGGGACAGGCTTCTGGATGAATTTTTTTTCGGGGTTTTTCCTCACCTGTAAGACAAATGTCAAGACGCTTAGGGCCCCAACGGTCCCCGAAAATCATCCGGCCCATCATCATTATCATCCCTCACCGGTGTGGAAAGCAACGGGAAGCTACCACACCTATAATTCCCTAGTAAAGCTGCAAAGCATAGCATGAAAATGCTATGATTGCAGTGAAAGACCTGTCTTCGGGCAGAATTACTATGGATGGGTGGATCATCAGCATAAACTAACAGCTTATTAATACCAGAGTTGTAGGCCTTCATCAGCTAGGAACAACGTGAAATAAGCAAATTCTTCAGCAATTTTTATGGTTATATTATTTATACTGTATTAGCAAAATTCATTAATTTTTAAAATGAGTGCACTTCCACTCTGTAACTTCATAAAACTCAGTTATCTTAGCAATTTATCTGTTAACTCAAGTCTGTGAACTTGGAACAAGAAATAACGAACAGAGATGATCTAACTGCACCAGATCTAAACACAAAGGAAAGTTATATACAAGGGCAAGTTAGGATTTTATTAGAAAATCATTTATTATTAGAACAGCTTTCTGAACCAGGAAACTGGAACGTGTCACGATTCCCCATAAACACAACAAACATGTGCAGTATCTGTTCAACACGAAATGTCCCTAACGGATGGCTTGTCACTTACTCTATATGGATGTTAGACAGTGTTCTAGAAATCAACTTTTTTTATTTCATTCCTATTTTCAGAGGTCTTCCATCTAGGAAGCTGTTCTTATTTTTATTTTATTGAATGTTTTGCTAGTGTTAGCTAATATTAGACCACGTCCGCACTGTGTCTTGTTTAGCCTATGTAGTGACGCAGGCCTATTCTAATATCAGTGTATGAATTTTGCGGGCGACGACGACGATACTGGTCTCGCATTGGTGAAAATGGATTCGTTAGTTGCCGATTCGCAAGTCATAAGACCCGCGAAAATTATCTAGACGTCTGAACTTCCCTTCCAGACGTTTCTCTAAGCTTCGACCTTCTCCTGTCGGGAAAGATCGATGCCACAAGTTTCCGTACTGGAAAAGTCTCGTCGATCGGCAGCCGTGAAAACAGTTAAAAAAACTCACTAAATACTTCCTTAGACAATGTAGTATATAAGCATGTTCTAGGCATTTTTTAATTATTCTTTTCTTTTATTTTGCACTTTTTTTTATTAAGCCAATTACTGAATCAAATTAGGGGTTGTTATTATTATTATTGTTATTTTTTGTCCTTGTAACCTGCATATTGTGTGGACTATGCCTATTATATATTATTAATCAAATTGTAGATAATTCATAATTCTTATTAATATGTATAATTCAATCCTGGTGAAGTGGAGAAGAAGACCGTACGGTCGTAACTCCATCAGGTAAAATAAATAAATATATTTAACTGTTCCATACAACGTTCTTCCATGAAAATATTATTATGAACTCATGTTTCCAATTTATACAGGTGCTTGACTGTTTGCACTTACAACTGTTTTGTTTTATAAATTACAATGGTCAACATGATTTTTGTCTCATGAGTACAGTGGAGGAAATTGGTATAAAGGCACTAACTTTTAGTAGTAAAACAACTTGAAATATTTATGCAAATTCCGTACGTGTGTCATATATTACATATAATTAATTATCTTGGACATAATTTCATACAGGTCTCCACATTTTGTATTTATTATATATGTAAATATTACGCAAAAACTAAGAAAACGCTGTCCTAGGGGTGGAAATCGGTATAAAGGCAGGTCAACTTCTGGCTCTTACACAGACATAAATGTAAACAAAACACTGCAGTTAAATGGAGAAGACGTGTCTGTGAGCATCGTTCATCAGTTACAAGTCAGTAGCATGTTCAATGCCGCGTGGAAAGCCTCTATCAAATGAAGAGAAGTCAAGAGTTAGTGCCTTCAAGTAGATGGGCCTTTCCAATCAACAAATAGCTACGAAATTGGAGCTTCAAGATGCGTTATTGATAATTTTGTCAAACTGGGCTCATAATATGGAAAAAAAAAGAAAAAGGGAAGTATGAACGGACAAGAAAATTGTCTGAGCGCACTAAACGTCTCATTTTACGTAAAGAATATGGTAAGAGTATGTTTTCTTCTCAAATCCAGGCTGATTTGAAGTTGCCAGTAACAGCCAGACAAGTAACAGCCAGACAAGTAAGACAAATTCTGTCAGAAGAAAAGAACCTAAAATTCAAAAAAGTCTTAGTAAACCACCTCATAACAATGCAAATAAGACAGTTAGAATGACTTTTGCTGAAGAACACATGTCCTTGACCTCAGAATGGAATAAAGTAATATTCAGTGACAAGAAGTTTAATCTGGACGGGCCTGATGGCTTTCAGTATTACTGGCACGACCTCCGTACTGAAGAGCAAGTTAGAATGAGTAGAAACTTCGGTGGTGGAGGCGTTATGATTTGGGCAGCATTCTGCTTTAAAGGAAGATCGAAACTGGCATGGATACGCACCAAGATGAATTCTGAGTCCTGCACTGAGGAGCTTCTGGAGTCCAAATTGATGCGAATGTATGAGGGATTTGACGAAGATCTAATTTTTCAGCAAGATAATGCTCCCATTCACGTATCTGCCAAATCAAAGGAGTGGTTCAGGAAGAAAGAAATACCTCTTTTGACGTGGCCAGCCAGAAATCCTGATTTAACCTGATTGAGAACTTATGGGGGATCCTGGCAAGGCCTGTGTATCGAAATGGACGGCACTTTGGGACAGTGACTGAGCAGAAAAATGTTACTCGGGAAGAGTGGGCTTCAATCTCAGTGCAAGAAATACACCCTCATCAAGTCAATGCCAAAGAGAATCTTCCGAGTAATTAACAACAATGGAGGTTCAACTAAATTTTAGAACTTTGTTGTAAACTTTGTGCTCAGTCTTTTTGGCTTAATCTGTGAAATACACAAAGTGCCTTTATACTAATTGCCACCCATATGTGAGAGAAGTTTCAGTTTTCATGTACTTTTTTGGACGGAAATGGATAATTAATTTTGACATTATTTGTGTGTGTTTTATACTCAATCACCTCCTAAGTTAAGATAGAAAAATGCCAAAGAAAGAGTAAATAAACTTGTGTTCACACTTCTAACAAGTGCCTTTTTACCAATTTCCATCACTGTACCAATAGTTGTACTTAATGTAGTTTTTATCGTGTTTTTAAATATGTATTCGGAATTTCTCCATCACCCACGGTTTTTTTCAATTTCAATTAATGGATTTAAATATTTTTTTTAAATAACAAACGTTAAAGGGATTACGTCAAAATCAAAACATACAGTGGTGTACCCTGACTTGCAATCTGCAATGAGACCAGTTCCACACTGCGAATAATTGCCCGTACCGAAGCCTCCAGAACATGTGACATTAGATGAAGAGAGCTCAGGTTCTGATGGAAATAAGGGAGAAGAAGAAACAGATTTTGGTGATACAACTTTTGAACAAAGCTGTTCATCTGAGCCTCATTTATTGACTCAAGAAGATCTTAACGATCTCATACGATATTTAAAGTTATCCGAAAACCAGTGTGAAATGCTTGGTTCCCGGCTAAGAGGATGGAATCTCTCTTCAAACCTTGCGTGATGAAGAAAAACCAATATCATATTTGAATTCAGAAGAGAAAATACTATCGGAATCGCATATTTTTCTTTCTGAGACAAAAAAAAAAGTTTATTTTTTGTTGCTCTGTGTTATAATATGTGATCATCATAGTACATTCAAGAATTTAGGCAATTTGTTGACCTGTTTCGGCCTCAAGAGAAACACCATCCAGAAGTCTTTTGAGTGGACGTCCTGGTCTTCTTCTTCCTGCAGGTTGATATCTTAACATTAGTTTGGGTATTCTGTGATCTTCCATTCGATGAACATGTTGTATCCATCTTGACTTATAATCAGAAATTTTGTTTTCTAAAGATTCCATGTGTAATTCTTCTAAGATGTCTTCATTTTTTTGTGATCTAGTAGTGTGTATCCTGCAGTCCTCCGAAGATATCTCATTTCAGCAGATCTAAGTCTCTGTATATCCTTCTGTTTCAACATCCATACTTCGCTACCATACAAAAGAGTTGGAAGAGCCAGTGTTTTATACACTTTCAGTCTTGAATGCTTTTGGACTAACTGTGGCTTGAAGATAGAATTTATTAACCCTAAAATTGTTATAATATGTGATTTATTTAATTCGTCATCATCATAATCATAGACCATTCATGAATTTAGGCCGTTTCTTGACCTAGTTCGGCCTCAATACATACACCATCCAAAAAACTTTTGAGTGGACGTCCTGGTCTTCTTCCTGCAGGTTGATAGCTTAACATCTGCTGTGATCTTCCATTTGATGAACATGTTGCATCCATCTTGACTTATAATTAGAATTCTTGTTTTTTTAAAAGGTTCAATGTGTAATTCTTCTAAGATATATTCATTTTTATGGTCTAGTAGTGTCTATCCTCAGTCCTTCGAAGATATCTCATTTCAGCAAATGTAATTCTCTGTATATCCTTCTGTTTCAATGTACATATTTCGCTATCATACAAATGAAGAATTCTCCACCACATGAAGAAAGCCAGAAGGAATTGAAACATTTGTTTAATTAAGAATATAAATAATACATACAATGGGAGTAGCACGTATAGATCGTATAATAAAATGCATTTAATGAATCTATCAGACAAACATTTAATGCAATAAATATTTATTCATGTACAGATTTTCAGTGTTTACACATCTTTATGTGCCTAAAATTTTATTTTCCTTCTCCACTCATCTGTATCCATCAACTCCATTACCTCCAGTCCTCTTGTTCTCATTCCAGTTTTTATTTCTTGCATCCACGAGTTTCGAGATCTTCCTCTCCTTCTTCTTGCAATATAGTACAGCAAATTAAGGAATAGCAACAAAATTTTCTACAGCATGTAAGAAGAATGACGAAAGACAGAGTCCATTGGCAGGCTTTAAACTACAAACCAAAGGGAAAGGAGACATTGGACGACCACTGACAAGATTGACATTGCAGATTCATTTGAAGGGCACAGGAACAGGCTAATAATAAATAATAGTTAAAAAAAACTAAAACAACACGCTTTATTAGAAAATCGAACTAAAAAATGAAAAATAATTTTAATTTCCAACACGCTTGGCATAAAATTAAAGTAGTCAACAAAAAGTCATCAACACATGTAGAATAAAACTAGAGTTATCTACAAAAAAATAATTTTACAATCAAAAGCGTGGGGTGCTCTATGTCAATTAATATATTTGATAATAAACATATATTGATAAAAGTAATGTCTCTAAGAAGAAAACGTAAAAACTCTAAAAAAACGCCCTACGCTTTTGATGATAAAATTATTTTTAGTTTATATTTAGTTTTATTCTAGATGTGTTGGAGATGATTTTTTTGTTGACCACTTTAATTTTATCCCAAGCGTGTTGGAAATTAAAATTATTTTTCATTTTTTAGTTCGGTTTTCTAATGAAGCGTGTGTTTTAGTTTTTTAAAACTATTTTTTTTAGTTTTAATATCTTACAGAATAAGATAAACATGTAAATATATTTAAATTCGATACTATTGTAGTATGCTCTTCTATAAAAACCTCCGGGCCGGATTTGAACCAGCGATCTATGGATTACTGAAATTATATACCACTACAGTCCCCCGCTCTACCAACTGAGCTACTAGAGGATATAATATTAATTTCTTACAACGATGTACTAAAAAGTCGATAAGTCCGCAACCTATTATACCGGTCTTTATTTTTGATGTCCTGATGATCCTGGCCCAGGATGTTAGAAAAAAAATGAAATTAATGTATTGTCGTTGGTCCTTTACAAGTATACAAAGTTTCAAGTCGATCCAATCGTGGGTGAAAATCGTGTTGAAAGATTCCGTTACATAGATTGACAGATACAGCTAATATAAAGCGTGTAAAAAGCCTAAAATTTAATTGTTCATGATGGCGATGATGAAGAAAACAAATTTTTAACGTTGTTACAGATTTTTCTCATTTCCATAAAACCTACTCTTTGTTCCTGACAATGTTATACCGGAGGAATAAAGTGCCGGTGTTAATACAGGTTTTGCTTTCATTAGTTACATCAGAACCAATAATAGAAAAATGTTTAGCAAGACAACTGTAGCCGCGCGCTCTACGAGATGGGAACGTGAAACTGCTAGGCCGGGAGGTGGGTGGGGGGGACTACACCGAGACGTAACTTATCCACACTCAGTTTTTAGCTGGTGTTGGTGCGAGTTAGTTGGTGTACGTGTGCGCTTCTTCTCTCGTGTGTGATCTGTGTTATAAACATGCTCGCGTGTTCTTACCTTCTTCATTTCCATGGATCATAAGAAACGGTACGTCCGAGTTAAATTAATTTTAAAACACTCGCTACTGCAGGGGTTTTTAACCTGTGGCGTGTTCCTCTCCTGGGAGGCACTGTCCTCTGCAACATTCCTTAAATATAACTTTTAGTATTATACATGGTCAATAAAAACCCAAATACCAGATTAAAATTTAAAAGTCAACTAGTTTCAATATATATATTTCCAAATGCCCCAGGTTTGTCTTTCGACATTCCTGGTTTCTCTCCTGGCATGGCGTACTTGTAACCCACTTCTGAGGTTGGGGCGCCTGGAAGGCGGGGTTACGTTGCCCCGATGATATGATGGGTGATGATGATAATGGTGCGCTACGAGAGTCCCTAATCCTAAGCTTAACCTAAGATGAATATGAATGATGATGATTGCGATGGCCATATGATTTCGGGGACCGTTTGGGCCTTAAAGTTTTCCTGACATTTGTCTTACAGGTGAGGAAAACCTCCGATAAAAACCTCACCCAGAAAAACTGTCCCGACCGGGGATCGAACCCGAACCCGCTGCGTGACAAGGCAGCACGCTACCCCGAGATATATTCCAATTTTAAATTTATTTATTTAAATTTGTATACATAGTCCACCGCTGTGGTCTCGGGGTAGCGTGCTGCCTTGTCACGCTGCGGGTCCGGGTTCGATCCCCGGTCGGGACAGTTTTTCTGAGTGAGGTTTTTATCGGGGTTTTTCCTCACCTGTAAGGCAAATGTCAAAAAAACTTTAAGGACCAAACGGTCCCCGAAATAATATGGCCATCGCAATCATCATCATTCATATTCATCTTAGGTTAAGCTTAAGATTAGGGACTCTCCTGGCGCACCACTATCATCATCATCATCATCATCCATCATATCATCGGGGCAACGTAACCCCGCCTTCCAGGCGCCCCAACCTCAGTAGTGGGTTACAAGTACGCCATGCCAGGAGAGAAACAGGAATGTCGAAAGACAAACCTGGGGCATTTGGGAAAAAAATTGTGTACATATATTTAAAAAAATTAAAATTGTCTTGGTGATGGTAACTATGTACAATAAATTATAAACAACCATGTCTTGAAAATATCTCAACGTAAGGAAATGTATGCTTTGACTGAGATAACGTTTATTTTCTTGTAATTATAATACTAAATAAAATATTAAAAGATTTTGGAATAGAAATTTCAGTTAGAATTCTGAGGAGGAGATCCAGTCAGAAGTAAGATAATACGCAATAACCACTGCCTAGAACAAGCACAAAATTTCAACTATTTAGGTTGTGAAATATCTTATCAAAATGAAAAAGATGTGAACAAGAAATTCACCAAATTTACACAAATCTTATGAATAATAAATAATACATTAAAAGCTAAATTAGTACAAAAATCCACAAGAATAAAATATATAATACTTTAGCATTACCCTCCATTAGAAGGAAGTGACATTTGGACATTAAGAAAAAGAGACAGGAGCAGAATCAAAGCAACGGAAATGAAATGTCTCAGAATGACAGTAGGATACACTCTTTTAGATCGAAAAAAGAATGAAGAAATTTTATGACAATTAGAAGTGGAATCAGTAGAAGAAAAACTGAACAGATATAAATTAAACTAGCTAGACTATGTAAAAAGAATGGATATATTACGCAATATAAACCCAAAGAACATCGTCGATCAGGACGACCTCTTAAAAGACTGCTAGAGGGTGCCGAAACAGGTCTACAAAGGCCTAATTCGTGAAGGATGATGAAATTTGGGAATTATTCTTGTGGTTGCCCATGGCCAAGAATTTAGATTAAGTGTACACTTAGAAATAATTTATACAATGGAAATGTGTTTTTCCGTTTTTTTACTTTAATATAAATGTAAGTGGCACGGTGGCATAGAATTCCCCAATTTTAACCTTAAATCGGCATATTTACAAAGGAAAACATGCATTAGTAATTGTTCAAACGAAATGGACAACTTGTCTTATGGGGCACCAGATTTTCCTTCTTCTTGTCTTGTAAGCCCATGTTTCCCTTAACAGAGATTTAGGCGCTCCCCCCCTACAGGGAAGAATTTGAACCATACTAATTTACACTTGTTTTCGTATAGATGTCATTTGAGTGGTCCGTGGTCAGCGTTCCGCTTCATACTGACATCTAGGAAACCAAGGTAGTACTAGGACGGGAAAATTCGGTAAATTTTGCTTAGAGACCTTTTCATTCAGGCTTAAGGATCTTTTACGAGCCTGAAAATCTTCAGACTGGGGACCCACGGCTTAAAGTCCCTCCAGGAGACTTGTTCCTTGGATTTTTCCATCCTAAAAAAATCCATCGACTCCGTCTGGTTTGAACCCGCGACCCTCGGGACCAGAGACAAGGAGCATAACCACTAGTCCACCGCAGCCGATCCAGATTTTCCAATAAACATAAACCCCTGGTTGAAATAGTCCCAGGAACTTGGTCGATGTTGACCTTTGTGGATTTGCCTAACGTGACCATAAAAAAGGCGCAGCTCCCTCATCCTATATTTCTCAAAATGTTACGTTGGCCTACAGTCAAAGTTCAATTACAATACAATTTTTTTTTTCAAAGGCGCAGGTTTGTCGTTTCTACATTTTCTGGCGTTCTTTTCTGACATTGGCAATTAGTAATCCACTTCTGAGCTTGGGGAGCCTGGAAGGCGGGGTTACTCTGCCCCGATGATATGATAGTTGATGATTGTGATATGTGTGCTAGGAGAGTCCTTAATCTAAAGTGAATATGAATGGTAATGATGATGCCCATATGATAATCGGGGACCGTTTGGGCCTTAAAGTCTTACAGGTGAGGAAAAACCTCGTCCAGGAAACTTGTCCCGACCGAGACTTGAACTCGGGCTGCGTGATTATACAGAACGCTACCTCGAGACCACGACGGTGCACTCGCAATACAATTTTTCTTCTTCTTCCTTTCCAGGATAAGGTCAATGCGACCTGTTCCGGTCTCAAGTCCATCGTTTCCTTGGCCGTCCCAAATATGTTTTTCCATGCGGTTTGTAAGTGTTGATCGTTTTGGGTAATATTGTATTGTCCATTCTGTCTAAATGTTCTTTCCATCGGTATTTGTGCTCTTCTAGTTTATCGAGTATTGAAAATATCTCCAGTTCATTCCTTATTGATTCATTATGTAATCTATCCATGCGTGTACATCCTTTTACGGATCTTAAACATTTTATTTCAGTGGCTTGTATGTGTGAGATATCTTTTTTTTTGTAAACGCCCTAGATTCAGATCCATATAAAAGAACAGGAACAGCCATCATTTTATAAAACTTGAGCTGAGTTTCTCTTCGAGTCTTACGGAAGGTTCTTCTTATGGTGCCACACATCATTTGCTATCGGTTTAATTTATTATGTATATCACAATCATAGTTATATCTGAACCAAGATAGTTAAAGTGTGCTATCTGTTCTATTATTTCATTATTGGTTGCTATTTTTGATCTGACTGGCACTTTGCCCTGAAAAGCCACGATTTTAATATTTAAAGTTGAAACTTTAATTTTTATAATGAGACTTAATTTATTCAACATGTAAATGACTCTTTGTAAACCATCCTCTGACTTCTGTATAATTACCACATCGTCTGCATACATTAAAATATGTAAATTGTATTCCTATTGAACTTGATTTTTTCCATTTTCGTATAACCTTGTCAAAATATAGGCCTATATATTAAATAATATAGGCTAGGTGATATGTACACCCTTGTCAAACTCCTTGTTTTATTAAAAATACAATTTTTATGTTCCTAAATAGTTTTTTTTAAATGCCTGATCTATTACTTTTCACAAATGTTTTCACTGCACTTCATTTTTTAATCATCTTGAGTTTGACACTGTATGATTACTAATGTATTAGGGTCGACCCGCTGGATGTATTTGTGCTCCGTGCCATTTTGGTTGTCCAAGTGCTAAAGAAACAAAACTAGGACGAGTATTCCTCTGTAGTCTGGTTCAATAATCTAAGTTCCGTGTACCAAGTCGTTTTTCTATATGTGGCGCCTGTTTGTTATATTATGACGCAGCTTAGCTATGTGTATTAAAAAATACCGGCTAATAAGAATTTAAATTTCTTGTGTTTTATACAAGATGTCTCTAAAGTCACTATCCATTTTCATGAAAACACTACTATATTTTCTTTTCTTTGCATACACGTGTTAGCATAGTGCAACATATTTAGCACGGGATGACGAGTTTGCCGTTGTTTGTGCACGGGTACGCGGATTATCATATTAAAACGCCACAGCTGAATTTATCCATAAATTCCGCAAAACAGCCCCAACTAAATCACACATTCGTCTGCTTGTAAATAAATTTAATTCTACCGGTCTTGGACGACCACGCATATAGGCAGGAACACTGTAGCAGGTTAAAATTGCCAGCGATAGTCCGAACACATCAACTCGACGCCTCAGTAGGGAGTTGAGTGCCCCTCGCAACAAACAGTGTTGAACATTTTTACGTTTCACTCTACAAAACGTCCTTATCACATCTGCTTGATTTACGGAATCGTATCACAGAAACAGCAGGTTTTTTTATGGTTTAAAAGCTAAAGTCCAGATTTCATTTAGCAGCTGAAATATGGAGCATGTGTTTTCACCTAGATGGCGGTCATGTAGAAAGACAGTAGAATATGTGCAAAACTTGACAATAACATTGATTTTTCAATCATTGCCTACCTTCATTGAAACTGATAGTGATTTTAGAGACATTCTGTATTATTTTCTATGTCTTTAATTGCCTTCTTCAGTCTGGTATTAATCTATTGTATATTGTTTTGTTCATTTTATTTTCCATTGTATTATTTTTTAATGTTTTATGTATTAGAATTTATTTATGTTTTGAAACTGGCTCCGAAATGTATATATTTTGTTTTCCTCTCCCTTTAACTAAAAACTTTGTAATGTAGGTATTCAAAATTATGTACCGTATTATTAGGGCTGAAAAAAGTATCGGTATCAGGGTAGTAACTAATTTCTATACACATTGTTTACAAAATGCGTGTCTTTGTCGAGCGTCTCCACTGCCTGCTCGGAGCGGAGAGTGTGTTAGACTCTCCTCAACAATAGACCTGTTTACGTGACGTGTGGTTGTATCAGAATGTCGAAAGAAAAATTGTGCAAAGATGAGTCCATTCCTACACAAAGCGGACTGTACTAGAAGTCTGTCACGAGTAGCGCGTGTCAACGTGCAGTTTATAAACACAGCGGTCTAAGTACGATACAGCCTAGCCTTATCACCAGGGAGCAGATTTTTATGTTCTAAAAGTTAAGATTGCAACATAGTATAGCGATAGAATTACTGTAATAAGCTCTTTATATCCAATCAACTGATTTTTTAATAATATAACTTACAAAAATGTTTCTTAATAATTTTTGTGTGGAATCTAGCATTATTACAGTTATATTACACATTTTACTACTTTTAAATTAAAAAGAAATAGTGTTATATGTACATTATTTCTCCCTTAATTTAAAAGTAAGACGTAAAATATAAAAGTCTTCTTCTTGTAAGCCCATGTTTCACTTAACAGAGATTTAAGCGCTCTCCCCCTACAGGGAAGAATTTGAACCATACTAATTTAGTTACACTTGTTTTCGTATAGATGTCATTTGAGTGGTACGTGGTCAGCGTTCCGCCTCATACTGACATCTAGGAAACCAAGGTAGTACTAGGACGGGAAAATTAGGTAAATTTTGCTTAGAGGCCTTTTCATTCAGGCTTAAGGATCTTTTACGAGCCTGAAAATCTTCAGACTCGGGACCCACTGCTTAAAGTCCCCCCCCCCCGAGGACTTGCTCCTTGGATTTTTCTACATGTAAATATAATTGTAATATTGCTAAATCCCACACAAAAATTATTGAGAAACATTTTTGTAAGTTAAATTATTAAAAAATCAGTTGATTGGATTTAAAGACTTGTTAAATTAATTTTATCGCTATACTATGTTGCAATCTTAACTTTTAGAACATAAAAATCCGCTCCCTACATATAACCTATACTTTTTTTCAGCCCTACTTACTATTTCTGTAACTGAACTGCACCCGAGCACGAGCACTTACTTTATTCTTTAAATAAATAATAGTTTTAAAAAACTAAAAAAAAAAAACACGCTTTATTAGAAAACCGAACTAAAAAATTGAAAAATAATTTAATTTCCAACACGCTTGGGATAAATAATTTTACCATCAAAAGCGTGGGGTGCTGTTTACCAATTAATACATCTGATAATAAAACAGATATTGGTAAAAGTAAAGCCTCTAAGAAGTAAATGTAAAAATCATAAAAAGCACCCCACGCTTTTGATGGTAAAATTATTTATCCCAAGCGTGTTGGAGATTAAAATTATTTTTCAATTTTTTAGTTCGGTTTTCTAATGAAGCGTGTTTTTTTTAGTTTTTTTAAAACTATTATTTATTTTTTAGTTTTAATATTTTACTGAATAAGATAAAAATGTAAATATCTTTAAATTCGATAGGCTACTATTGTAGTATGAGCTAAAAGTAATAATCTTCTAACAAAAAAACTCCCAGCCGGATTTGAACCAGCGACCTACGGATTACTGAAATTATATAGCATTACAGTCCACCGCTCTACCATCTGAGCTGTTACAACGATTGACTAAAAAGTCGATAAGTCCGCAACCTATTATACCAATTTTATTATTTTTTTTCTGATGATTCTGGCCAGGATTTTAGAAAATAAATATGAATTTATTGTATTGTCACGGGTCGTTTACAAGTATACAAAGTTTCAAGTCGATCAATGTTTCTAAGTGGGTGAAAATCGTGTTCAAAAATTCCGTTACATAGATACAAAGACACTTTTTTTATGTTCTGATGATTCTGGCCATGATTTTAGAAACAAAATATGAAATTATTGTATTGTCACGGGTCTTTTACAAGTATACAAATTTTCAAGTCGATTCAATGATTCTAAGTGGGTGAAAATCGCGTTAAAAGATTTAGTTACGTAGATAGATACAGGTCAAGTTAATATAAAGCGTGTAAAAAAATAAATATGAAATTATTGTATTGTCACGGGTCCTCTACAAGTATACAAAGTTTCAAGTCGATCCCATGATTTTAAGTGGGTGAAAATCGCGTTGAAAGATTCCGTTACATAGATAGATACAGGTCAAGCTAATATAAAGCGTGTAAAAAAAATAGACTTTCAACTATAAACTTAGTCGTGACAGAAGCAAACGAAAATAACTAAGTGAATTGTAGTTTAGTAATGTGATATTTTCACTGACCTTGCTGATGTTAGATCGCGCTTATACGTACGTATGCTGGATTTATTTACGTTGTTTATGTAATCTCTCATGAATGAAAGAAACTCCCAACTTGAAATCCTAACTTATCGCTCATCACTTGTACGAATCTATGAAACTTTCATCGTCATCCACACAATTTAGGCTTTTTGGCCTCTCCACATCAGGAATTTTTAAAGCAGTCTTCCCATCTTTTGGTAGGTCTTACTCCATTTCTATTTCCTTCTGGTTTATACTTTAATGAATATTCAGAGAGCCTATTTTTTTCTATCCTGTTGATATGATCTAAACTATGCCTTGTCGCAGAGACTGCAGCGTGTTCATAATGCTTGCATTCGATTCATTTTCAATATCCGCCGTTATGACCATATTTCCGAACACTTAATAACCTCTCTTGGCACCGTCTTACTGACAGACGTAAATTGCACTCTCTTTCGCTACTTTTCAAGTTTCTGAATTCCTACATTCCTACTTACCTGGCGTCCAGATTTGAGAAGTTATCCTCCTACCACAATATTGACACTAGGTCACAGATAGCAGTCTGCTAACAATTCCTCTTCATAGCACTTCCTCCTATTCTACTTCCTTCACAGTAGCCTCTGCCCACTCCTGGAATCTCCTTCCTCAAGATATCAGGGGTTGCCGCACACTTGGTACCTTTAAGTCACGCTTATAAGTTACCTGTTGTCTAATAATTAATTTTTCTCTATTTATTTAATTTTATACTATGTCATTAATCTTTTCCTCGTTTTTTATATATCTTGTACATATTATATATTTAATTCGTTAAATTTAGAGTAAATCAAAATACATTATAAATATTAATTGTATTGTACTCATAACTTGTAATCGTTTATATATATATTGTAATTTAGATTTAAGACTTTCTTTTGTATTTTTTTTAAACCTGTGACTTCCGGTTCTTTCTTCGTATCCTTCATTTAATTATTCCCAGAAGTCTGTATTTTCTCGTGTTCTAAAAGTGTATAACGGCTTACCTTTTAGAAATTTCATTTCTATCATAGGCTATGTATTTTTCTTATGTTCATACCCTTCATGCCTATATTGTGCTATTGTTTTCCAATTATTCCCTGCTTAATTTACCTCTCTCAAATCATGGTTATGTTTATTCTCCCACCTCATTCTCGGCCTACCTGCTAGACCTTTCCTTCTTGACTTTCCTACAAGAACTGTGCTAATATATCCCATCATTCCCTGTTAATGCTATTCTCCCATCTAATACTAGTTCTACCTTCTGGACACTTCCCCAGAGTTTTCCACTAGAAGTTTCCATGCCTCTCTCTAATTCCCCTTCGTGTCACAAAATAGAAACACAAAATCAACTGTATGAACACAATGCTTATGGACGCAATATAAACTTAGATTTTAAAGCGCCTATAAATAAAAATGAAATAAAAAAATACACAAAGAAATAAAAATACTTAATATCTCTCATTATTCCAAAATCCATTTGTAAAATATATCTTATCAAGAAATAGATTCAATAATATCAATTTTTATTACATAATCGATGCTGATATCGATACAGCTGATTAATAAAATATTTGGAAGTTTTATTATTTTCTGAGCATTTGTAGGTTAAAAGTTTCCATATTGGATTGTTATGTGAAGAATGACGATTTTTGTAACTTGAAGATATCGATCGTGGCATGACGTAATCAGTGCAGCGCGGCCTGTTAGATTGTGTCACATAGCAGAGGAAGTGTAAAAGATGCTTAGTTGATACTTGATAGCGTCTTCTTGACCGTGTATATAATTATTGTACTGTGATTCGTAAATGTCTTCTTTTCTTACAAGATAAATACAAACTAATCAAGATTTCTTCGGAAATTTAATGAATTTAAGCTTCGTAAAGGTATTGTTACATAGTTTTATTTTATGTCTGAGATTTGGACTGTTATTGAATGTAAAATAACTTGACATTTTCTTATAGTCAAGAACATGGTCGTAAGCTCGTTATTCCATTGCATTAGGTAGAATATTGTCAATTATGTTGTTTCTTTCAAACAATCTAAAGCAGTCGTCAAGGATTAGATTTTTATTATGTGTTATTATTTCCTCTACGTAGTCGTTATTAAAGATACCTTTAAGACTTGAAAAATAAATTTATGAAATATACGTAATAATACTACAATGAATATTAGATACGTGATAAAGGGATAATGTTTTATAACTATTTTATATTTTAATAATAACTATATGTAATAACTTTCAGGATTAGTATACAGTACTACCAAACACTACATTTTAACCTTATAATGTGTATTTAATTTGAACCCCTGAACTTCTTGCAGACCACAATGTAAATAAATATATTCCTATGGTAAAAATTAAGTTTATATTGCTGAAAACATAATTTTATTACGAGGCAATCGAAATAAAACAAGATATATTTCTAAAATATAAGTGAATAGTGGACTACATTACTATATAATTCTATTTTGCGCGATAGTGCGTTTTGTCGTACTTACAGCAATGGCGACCATTATTGAAAGTTCAACTTCCTACATTTCGGGGTTGCCAACCTAAATAACCATACTGTAATATTACATATTACATATATCGTGCGCGAAGTAAAACCACTGTCCTTCATGTGTACTACGTACAACGTATATACAAAATATATCCAAAAGATAGTACTAATGTACATTAGGGCCTATACGAAACAAATCACTGCATTTTAAATGAACTGAACTTTATTTGAAACAATATAAAACAATAAATACTTACTTGCCGCCATTTTATCACTAAATTGGTCTCATAGCCTCCTGTTGTTTCAGCTAGTAAACATTGCCCACACTGTGAACGTTACTCACTGTTTATAATGAACGCAAATATTTCCAACAAATATATGATTATTTTACTATTATTTATTATTTTGAAAACACCATCGTGCAAAAAAAATGTACAACGCAAGTTTGTGAAGATTTTTACAGAATCTGGGAAGTTAAAAA
>JASPKZ010002060.1:0-80277 GCA_030220185.1 Diploptera punctata
CTCATGAAATCTTATAAAAGTTGATTATACAATAGTTTCAATCCAGTTTTCGTGGTTTGGTGACAGTGACTGTGGCATATGGCAGGTGTCCACTCAAGCCCCTACACACCTACGGATAAGGAGGGTGTAACATAACTAGTCCACAATTACCGATATTGTCTAATTTATAGTTTTCGAAGTTGTTAAGATCATTGGTGACAGTCTGAATGGCAATGGGGGTGAGAAGGGGTAACATTTAATATCTCCAAATTGGCCCGAGAATAGTGACGAATCCATAATTTTTCGGGCCATTAATTGTAAGCTGATTTATGCCAAGAAGAATGGGATAAAAAAATACGAGAGCACTGCCGAGAATCACCATTGCTTAACATAAAATTGTTAAAGTAGTTAGTACAATATATCCCTCCATTATATCTTTACCTTTTCGTGGTTGAATGGACTTGCGTGCTTAAAAGCATCAGTCATTTCGAAAAGGGATCATCTACAGCTGATCAAATGTTAATTTTCAGAGAGAAAAAAAAATAAACTGATTCACTTGTTCAGATAAAGCCTTGATCTGAAATTGCTGCTGAATAAAGTCAGAAAGTTGTACAATAAATAGTGGTAGTTGCTCCATTCTCACGTGGAAGTAAAATGGGAATAATGAAAGAAGTGAATTTAAGAAAAAATCGGAGATGATCCCTTTTCGAAATGACTGATTCAAATGATCCCGAGAGCTATGCCGAAGGTAGTATTGCTGCCGATAGGGTTACCCATGCCGGACTGGTCCGAGTTCTTCTTGTGGACTGGTCGAAGGTGATAAGCAAGACGAAAAAAAGTACAGTTCACAGGACGAAGAGAATGAAAGCACGGGACGAAGAGGGACACGGGGAATTGCAAGCGATACAATGGCATACTACCTGAGAATAAAGGAACACTCATGACGTATGAAATACTACCTACTGCTTTCATTCACTTCGTCTGTGGACAGTACATTGTTCGAAAGAGTGACGAACATTCCACGTAAAAATACAACAACTAAACTAAAAAAATCAATAATTAAAAAAATTAAAGAAAAGTTTTAATTTTAATTTTTTTCCCATAAAACGCGGACATGGTTCCACTGGGGTAATTTTCCGGAGGTAGAAATAGTCCCCCCATTCGGTTGCAGGGAATGATTGGAAAACAATTTAGCTCAAGATAGGGATGTATGGAGAGCTTATGTCCGCGCGGCCATGAACCTACGGGTTCGATAGTGCCAGTGAGTTAATTAGTAGTATAATAACATTAAAAATAATAAAAGTCATATGGTTAGGCGTACTTCATATCTTGTGCGGGTATAATGTATAAAAATAAATACCCGAGCAACGCCGGGCAATCAGCTAGTTAATAATAATTGGCAAACATAAATTATAGTAAAAGTTCTCTATGGAAAGTACAGTAAGCCCAGTATTTAACAATCATAAAGAGACATAGTTAAGCGTACGGTACTACTCTTCATATCTTGTGCATGTATATGTTAATCCATGTTTATCTAATAACATAAGCTATAAATAGGCCTACTATAATTCCCATGTTTTTATTATGGCTTACTTACTCTTACTTACTTACTCACTGGCACTATCGAACCCCGTAGGTTCATGGCCGCGCGGGACATAAAGCTCTCCATACATCCCCATCCTGAGCTAATGTTTTCCAATCATTCCCTGTATAATCTACTTCCCTCAAATCATAGTTAATGTATTATTCTCCCACCTCATTCTTGGTCTACCAACTGGGCGTTTTCCCTCTGGCTTTCCTACAAGAAGCTTCCAGTTACAAGTCTTTCATTCCCCATCTCAGGAAAATTTACCCCAGTTGAACCCAGTCCGCATTTCCTTGACGGTTGTTATTTTTATCTGGTGAAAGATCGTCACTCTTTCGCCCAAGGTACTTTTTACGTCTGCGTATCACCTTCGACCATCCGGCATGGGTAACCCTATCGGCAGCAATGCTACCGCCGGCATAGCTCTCAGGATCATTTTAAGCACGCAAGCCACTCCACCACGACAAGGTAAAGATACCATGGAGGGTTTTATTATGGCTACGTATATAATAGTAATTTTTCCGATAAATGTTACTTTGTTACGTGTCTGATATTAAATTTTTATATGTGGGCCTATTAGCCAAATAATGAAAAGTAATTGCCAAGAATTACCAGTTAATATTATATGGATGCGAAACATGGACTCTTACTTAAGGGAGGAAAGGAGGATTACGAGTATTTGAAAATAAAGTTCTTAGAAACACTTTTGGACCAAAGAGAGATGAACAGACCGGTGATTGGAGAAGACTGCATAACAATTAATTACATGATCTTTATAAGGAATCCAGATATAATGAGAACAGTTAAGTCTCGTTGACTGCGATGGGCAGGACACGTGGCACGAATGGGGAATTGAAAAGACGTGCATGGAAGCTTCTTGAAGGAAACCAGAGGGAAAAACGGCCAGTTGGTAGACCAAGAATGGGGTGGGAGAATAACATATAACTAATAATTTGAGGGAAGTAGATTATACAGGGGATGATGGAAAACATTGGCTCAGGATAGGGATGTATGAAGAACTTATGTCCGCGCGGCCATGAACCCTACGGGTTCGATAGTGCCAGTAAAGTGAGTTAGTTAGTTAGTGGCATATAAAATAAATGAAGTGATTAAATATATTAATTAAATAAAATTAAAACTTGGTTTTATTTGATTTTCATATTTATTAATATATAATTCAGTGAACAGCTGTTTTGGGTACACGTACCTTCTTCAGACATGTTAACAAATATATAGCTGTCACTGAGTTATATCTTAATAAATATGAAAATCAAATAAAACTAAATTTTATTTTTATTTAATTAATAAATATGGATTTTCATCAAGTAAACGCCAACTCGATTGATTAAATATAGTTTTTCAATTAAAAATAATTACCTTATGATAATACTAATGTACTTTATCATTATTTAGAATGTAAGTATTAATTAAGCATTATTTTAAATACAAATAGCCTATTATGCATGCTCACTTTTTTCAAAATTCCAGAATACGTACCAAATAAAAAGGACTTCCGCTAAATGCTCCGGCAACTCCAGCTAATGCACCGACTATCATACATTTTGGTATTGATACTTCCCCTTTTTTGTTAGAAGTCCATCCTCTTTTTTCCGCAAAATCGTACGTCCCTAACCTCACTCCATTCAAAAACAGCTGATACCACAAAGCTGGAACGAGACCTTTCTGGAGCGCTAAAACACCGTCTGCTTTAGCAACCGCATAAAATGCATGGAAAATCCTCTATAATGCACTGTATATGACTCTCTTGCTTTCAATTCACCTTGTAATTGTAATCTTGTTTTAATTACGTCTAAAGGATTCGTAAAAAAACCTGCTCCAATTGCAGCCACGCCTCCCAACACGAACTCCATATCAAACCAGCCAACCAGCCTTCGATTTCTCCAGTCTAGCTCGCACACATGTTAATGGCTCAATTTCTTAGTCCAACTGGATTTATCTATTGAATTCATAACCGACCTTCACAAAGTTCAAGCTTGCCTTATCACACATATTTAATGTATTAAGAAACTATTATGTAATCGTCCTCCCTGTCACAATCTTAATAAATTTATTACGTTTTGTAATAAGAATAAAAATCTCACGAACTAAACTAAAGAAGTTTAAAGAAACTAAAAGAAGTTTGTTGTCCACAGACGAAGTGAAGCTATTTCATACGTCATGAGCGTTCCCTTATTCTCAGGTAGTTTGCCATCCCTGGTTTGCCATTGTATCGCTTGCATTCCCCGTGCCCCCCTTTGTCCCGTGCTTTCATTCTCTTCGTCTGTGGACGAATACATAATCTTTATACGTAGCACACATAAGTAGAATAATTTGCAAATAGGCCTAAAACATATACTTTTATAATTAAGACTCGCATGTTTAAATAAAAAAATATGTGGAGAGTGTATTTGACAATTTTTAATGCTGGTATTAAAAAAATTAATAAACATTTCATGGAATTTCTTGGATATAAAGGTATATTGTCATGGCTACATCTAAAAGAGAGAAGAAAATCGCACTGTCTAATTCTCCTATTTAAGATCCTACATACCTCGATTCCCAATTATTTATCATCCCGTTTCCAGTATCTATCCTCAAACCATAACTTAAACACAAGATCACAACATAGTTCTCTTACTTAATATACCGTAACATAGGACATCACATCACTCCATGTCATATACCATCTCCACTTCTCGCAACTGGAATTCCCTACCACAAGAAATAAGGGGCTGCCGGACATTGGCATCTTTTAAAAGAAATCTAAATTTATATTTGCTCTAAACTCGACTTCATTATTATCCAGTGTAAAATATATATATTAATTGTGTTTCCCGTATAATGTATCATATTATTATTATTATTATATTATTATTATTATTATTATTATTATTATTATTGTTATTATATATATTATTATCGTATCATTATTGTTAATACCCTATAAAAGTTGTTTGTACATGACATTTACATTGCTACATTTATTGTATCTTTAACTGTTTATAATTAGTATAGTGTATATCTATATTTGTCAAATATTTATTTGTATTTGTGCTGGTTGAGTGGAAGAGAGGGCCTTATGGCCTTAACTCTGCCAGAATAAATGAAATATTATTATTATTATTATTATTATTATTATATTATTATTAGTAGTAGTATATTGACACTGCGTTATTATACTCAGGTGTTGGCGCCGACGGTCTCAACGCCGATGTCTTGTAAAAAAACTAATTTGATTGCCTTTAATGTTTATACATATTGTATAGTTTTCGCCAAAACTTAAGAACCTGGAAATACCTGGAATCACCCCCTCTTTCCTTCATTAAAAAATTCCTGCGAATAAAAGGCAACCCTTGTCATTCTCTAATAGCCGACTTGAGATAGTGGTGTGAGGCCACAGAGTCGAAGTTTCTCTAGGTGTGATGGCGAGGTTAAGTTTTGGCGAAAAATATATGTATTTACAGTATAATGGAACTGAAAATAATGAAGACGAATTATTACTTCGTTTACTGTATGTCCACTCAGAATAAATAATGTCGGCAATGTAATACAATGTATCCTAAATTGTGTGAAATGTATCCACTTTATTTTGAATGTTACGCCCGATAACAAACAAATTGAGAGTAGTGCTCTGATTCGCAAGCGTTTTAAGCGGTATACACCGTTGTCATTGTCTTCTTCTTCTTCTTCTTCTTCCGAATGCAGTATTGGGGTGATGATGCCCGTTCTGCGACTACAAAAACTGATCTTTCCATCGGTTGAAGGGTCTTCCGAGGTCTCTTTTGCCGTTAGGGTTGAGGTGGTAAATCATCTTTGGTAAACGGGAATTTGACTTTCTCTGGACGTGTTGGAACCATTTAATCTGACTATTTAACTCATGCCCCCAAATGGGAGTCAATGACCAATCACGTTTCAATGATTTCTGTATTACAACCAATCAGAGACGTGTTTCACGAAATAATTATCAACGTTAGGATTATCATATATTAAGCAAAGCTCCTCCTTTTTAATATTCTGAACAGGTCTGACCGTTTATTTTGCAGTGACTGAGCCTATAACAAATACGGCTACCAGATTGTATATAATAGTGCTTACATGTCAACATTTGTAGCAATTGATTATACCACCAAAAAAAGAAAACCACTGTTTGCACTTTCTTAAATGTATACGACATCAAAAATGAATTAATATACAGATTGATGTGTTTCATTTTTTCTCCACTAGAGAGCATTCTTACAATATTGCGTTCCTTTGGCAATAAATAGTATGATCTGGTTGCAGTGATAACAAAAGAAGCAGTAGAAAGCGTAGGCTACCTATCGTTTCTCATTAGTTTTCAAACATCACCGTTTACTTTAAATATAAAAATATTTTTAAATAACTGTAGTTAAATAATGATTTGTGAGTAAACAGCTTTATTTTATTCGTTAAATAGTCCTAACAAATGCCACTCTTGATTTCCAAATTCTCTAGATAAATTCACTCCTCACTTCGTGAGTCGTGAATTTATCGATAATTTGGAAATCACTCGTGGCATTACTTATGATAATTTTGTATATGTTCAACCATTTCCCTACTATTCCACTGCATCCTTATCTCATCACTTTTCATTCTATCCCTTAAAGTTACTCCAGTTAGTGATCGGAGGAATCTCATTTGTGAACTATTAATGCGGGATTTATCTTTTGCTCGAAGTGTCCAGCATTCACTTCCGTAGAGTAGAGCAGGTTTGGCTATGGCATTATGAAATCTCAATTGGATTTCTTTCCTCATTTGGTTTCCAAAATTTCTCCTAATTATACCATTTAATCTGTTATATTTTTCTAAATTTGTTTCCACATCTTTTTGATTATGAAACTGTGATATATTATTACCTAAATAATTAAAGGTGTGTACTTGTTCTATTGGTTTATTATTTATTATTATTTTTACTCTCGAAAGTTGTAGTTGTATTTTTAATAACAGGTATCATTGCAGCCAATGGCCATGTAGAAAGAACTGTTTTCATGTCTTCAAAAGTCTGTTGTAGTTGTATTTTTAAAGAGATCAAAAGATAAGTCAAGATATCAGAGATGAACTACACACACACATCCATCCATAGTAATTTCTGCCCGAGGGGCAGGTCTTTCACTGCAATCATAGCATTTTCATGCTATGCTTTGCAGCTTTACTAGGGAATTTTAAGTGTGGTAGCTTCCCGTTGCTTTCCACACCGGTGAAGGATGATGATAATGATAAGGATGATGATGATGGCCATATGATTTCGGGGACCGTTTGGGCCTTAAAGTTTTCCTGACATTTGTCTTACAGGTGAGGAAAAACCCCGATAAAACCTCACCCAGAAAAAACTGCCCCGACCGGGGATCAAACCCGGGCCAGCTGCGTGACAAGGCAGCACGCTACCTCGAGACCACAGCGGTGGACCACACACACAACATACACACACACACACACACACACGCACACGCACACACCACACACACATATATATATATATATATATATATATATATATATATATATATATGTATTTGTCTAATGCCACCAGGTTGTCTTTTATGACATTACTGGCTTTCTCCCCTGGCATTGGCAGAATTTTAATCCATTTCCTAGGTTGGGGCCCCTGGAAGGCGGTGTTAGGTTACCCCGATGGTATGATGGGTGATTAAATGATAATGAAGCGCCATGAGTGTTCTTAACCTAAATTCCAGACCATAGGCAACCGCAGGAATAATTCCTTTTAAGGGAAAATTCCTATGGTTTCACCGGGAATCGAACCCGGGACCTCATGAACAGTAGTCAAGAACGTTGACCACTAGCCCATGAGGCTGGTCAGAATTACAAATATACAATATAAAGGAGGAAATGTACAGAAATAAATGTAATTGATTTGAACATGTACAAAGAATGCCAAATAATCGTTTATCAAAACAGATGCTTCATTATAAATCTCAAGGCCGAAGAAATGTAGGAAGACCAAACCGACGTTGTAGCATATTGTGCATCGGGAAGCGGAACTTGAAGATGGGTATCCTAAACCTACTTAAGATGTCTCTAATATAAAATCATATTTTCCAACTCAAAATAATGATTGAATAATATTAGAAAAACTAGGTCTATCCAAGTTTTGTGTTACGGTCCCAACTTCTATCCTTCTTCGGTAAGTTTGAATTAGTTTATAATAGTCTTTCTCAAAGTGAGCGATAACACCCCCTTGTGGGCGCTGGAGGCCTTCTAGTGGGCGGCAGAAGGCTCACAGAAAATTGGGGAAAGTGTTGAGGTAGTCTTATAGGAAGGCGTGTTATGAATAGACGGACGTCTTGTCCCGTTAGAAAACCAGACAAAGTTTCAAAATTAGCGAAAACTAGAATTTAACATTGAAGATAGGCAGATTATATTCAACTGTAATATTTATCAACATTTAATTACATTCTCGATTTAAGCTGATGTATTTCTAACTGAAATATAATTTTCCCTTTTATTCTACTTTTTTATTAAAATTTCTACTTTATAGAATCCAATTACAATTTGATTTTTTTAAATATATTTACAAAATGTATTTTATTAATTTCGAAAATTAATTGTCTGTATCACTTTGTCCTTATGGCAATCCTCTAATGAGGAAAGTTTTATATAATTAATATATATCAAATACACATAATTTTAATAATTTTATTTATTAAACCAATATTTAATTTTAATAAGGGTGTGTACCGGATTTTAAATGTACAATACACTTTCAGACAAGTTTCAAAAAACACATTTTGAAGAAGGTGATAATAATTTAGGGAAATTATAGATGTTTCCAAACGTTTAGACAAAAAAATAAAGTCATTATAACGTGATTAACGACACAATTTTCCAAGCAATTATTAGGTGGCTGATGATAATTCCTAATTATGAAGTGGGGCAAAATATCACATTTAAAACGGGGGCTGAAGACCCAAAGATTCAATCGCATTCTCCAAAGTCTGAGAGAGAATACCGCTATTTTACCTACCTAGGCATGGGACTTCTGCTATGTGAGTAGAGTCTATGGTTATTGTTCAAATTCAGGGATTAATTGGAATTAGTGATATTAATTTATATAAGTTTTCACAAGTAATAATTAGCATATATATATATATAGTAGAGAGTAAACTTTGTCTCATATTTATATAATTTATATGCAAAATTTCTCTCTCTCTCTCTAGTACTGAGTTCGAATCTATTAGAACTTTTTTCGTGGTTGATGAATAATTTGCTTGTTACAAGTAAACTTTTTAGTAATAATTTCACTGGGTAGATAAGTAACATTATTCTCTTGGTGTACGAATATTAGGTTAAGAAAACTGAACCTCATTTGCAGGTATCTATAATTATAGCAAAACTGATATAATTGATGTTAATAAATTAAGGTATAATTCTCTTGGAATTTCGTGAGAATGTAATGTAGAATGTAGAAAAGGATATTGTACAAGAGACTGAAGAAATCCATCTAAGATGGTATGGACATATAATGAGAAGAAGGGATACAGAAACAAACAAAGAAGTATTGAAATGTATACTTCCTGGAAAAGGGAAACTTGGTAGAACAAAGCCAACGTGGATAAATGGAATAATTCCCTTGTCTTATTGAAGACAATGCGAAGAAGAGAAATATGACAGAAGCAGACCGGGAAGTGTGGAAGAAAAAATAGTATATTTTGGTTGAGGATACCTGTGTAAATAACAGAAACAATCCTGAAATAAAAAAGGCATAATATATATATATATATATATATATATAATGGAGTAATAAATTATTTACTTATATCATATATT
This sequence comes from Diploptera punctata, assembly GCA_030220185.1. NCBI lineage: Eukaryota > Metazoa > Arthropoda > Insecta > Blattodea > Blaberidae > Diploptera > Diploptera punctata. Next base: position 9,368 of record JASPKZ010002060.1, read on the forward strand.
GAATTATATCTCTGGCAGGAAATATAGTTTAAATCAATCTATATCCGGCCCCGATAGGCCTATACTTCCCCAGTCAGAACGTCTCTGTTTCAAATGGCGATCGGCAGATAAGAACGTAAATACACACTACCATTTCCTGTGTGAAATTTAGAACTTTCACAATTAGGTATTCTGGACAAATACAGACTATGCAAGCTCAGTCGATTTAGAGAACCAAAAAAAAAAAAAAAAATAAAAATAAATAAAAATAAAATTAAAAAAATCCAGTTAAAAGTTCTAACGCCCTTTGAAATTATAAAATAAACACCCCATTTACAAGGCAATGATTGATAATAAAAAAGCGAAAATTAAGTTCACCTGCCATTGGATAAGGAGTGCAAATGGCATTTTGACTAAAGAGCTCTTTTTTCCAGTACACTTTAGGCAAAATATAAAACATTTTATTCCAAATTTCATTTTAACACAATTTATGACTGGCCATGAAAAATTTGTAAGTTATTTTAGGAGATTTAATATTAACCCAGACAGTGATCATAATTGTAAATGTCAAGAATCAATACAATCTGTAAAACATGTTTTATTTGATTGTCTTATATTCGAAATACAACGATTCTGATTAAACTTACTTTTAAATGATGATGAGGCTTCTGCCTCAATGTGTGATGTGATTTTTAAGAACCAAAATTATTATAAACAATTTATAAAATTCATAACACACATTCATAGCAATATGTAGTATTTTCTAAGACACTTATATTCGATTTATATAATTCATAACACTCATTCAAAACCATAAGATAATATGTCTGTTCTACAATGTATAGTATAATATTGTTGTAATAAGCTACAATCCTAACATGCCTTTGTGGCGAAATAGGGTTTCAAAATATTTGGATATTCAATAATAATAAATATTTATTTAGGAGGTTTCACAACATCTTCCTGCGCCCAATTATAATCTACAGTCGTTCTCCTCCGTACCTCTCTGTCATTCCAATCTCCATCGTCCAATCCGTTTTCCCTCATGCTGCTCAAAAACACCATAAATCCACGTTATATTTGATCGTCTTCTTCTTATTCTTCTTCTTCTTCCAGGTGGCACCCAATCTGATATTCTTTTTGGGAATCTGTCTTCTGCCATTCTTTTTATATGTTCATACTATTTTAATTTTTTATGAAATCCACTGGATAACTAAAATTAAATACAGTTTATTCTTTATATAAGATACCTATGGGACAAGAGGAGAGGATTTTCTTGAAATTCATCTTCCCCAGTCTCTATTGTTCAAGCGCCGGGTAAAAATCCTAGCCGATCTTTTTTTTTTTTTTTTTTTTTTGCGATTTTAATAGTTTTAAATATATTGTTGGTTTTGTAAGTTTGAACTCAGAAATAGGATTATGACACGTTTTAAAAATAATTCCAATTGCTGTTTTTAAAGGCGCGTCTTAAAAAAAGCAATTCCAATTGTTATTATTTTTAATAGGTGGAAAGTTTTAAACATTTTTGGGGACGCCTGACATTTTTTATTCTCCAAGTTGGCGGTGAGCAAAATAAGTTTGAGAAGTTATGATCTAGAGGAAGATTTACTAGCTCGTAAATTTAACGGAGAATACTTTTTACATGTTCACCGTTAGATAAGAGCATGCGCACAAGCCACCCCGTAAGACTAAGCAGAAACAAATTGCAAACAGCTTTAATAATTTAATACATTTTCTGTTAAATCTATAACTAGACATTAAAATATTAACTTATATTGTGTGAAAATGGTTACAACCCATTTTCTGAGCACATCTAGGCCTAAACTAGAACAATAGTCTTAACGAAAATGAAGTTCAGTAATAATTTTAATTGGGAAACCGTGTATATAACTCTTCCGGGAAAACGATAAACCCACCTTTTTAGGATTCAATTTCCAACTTATATTTTGCTTCATTATTAAAGTTTTATTATATACAAACTTTTCTCATTAGAGGATTGGCTCAAGGACAAAGTAAATGTCATATAACAAACAAACATTGTATACGATGAGGATGATGATAATAATAATAATAAATAATAATAATAATAATAATATAATGATAATAGCCAAAAATTGAGAAATGCCAATGATAATACATAATATAGTATTAAAAAATGATTAAATTATACAGAGAAACCAAATATTAATGTATAGTACCTTACAACGGGATGTTTAATAATGAAAGTCGAGGTTAGAGCAACATATAAAGTTAGATTTCTTTTAAAAAGTGCCAATGTCCAGGCAGCCCCTTATTTCTTGTGTAGGGAATTCCCGTAGGAGGAATTCCAGTGCGAGTAGTGAAGATAGTACATGACATGGGGTGATGTGCGGTCCTATGTGCCGGTGAATTAAGCAGGAGACTGTGTTGGGCTTATTGTGTTTAAGTTATGGTGTGAGGATAGATACTTGAAACGAGATGATAACTAATTGGGAATCGAGGTATGTAGGATCTTAAATAGAGAATTAGACAGTGCGATTTTCTTCTCTCTTTTAGATGTAGCCATGACAATTCGTAGAATAATGAGAAATGTGATGGTATTTTCGAACATTAAATATGAATCGGATACACATATTATGGACACGCTGCAGTTTTTGTCCGAACATCCGTCACTTATGTGTTAGTTAGTAAACATCAACAAATTACTTCTTTTAAGAGCTTACACACTCTTTTAAGAGCCTTAGGAAGACAATTTTGAGACGCTTTAGGGAATGCACTATGGAGAAGATATTAGATTAATAGCCCAATTGATTATAGTTTATTACATCCTTGTATTTTTTATGTATAACAGATTTAGTAAATTGTCTCTTCCTTTGTGGTATATATTCTGTTATTACTTTTAATTTTAATTATCTTTTAGTTGATAGAGACAATGAATTTTCGAATTGATGAAATACAAACAGTTGAATTTGATATTTAGAAGAGCCTCCAAAAAAAAAAAAACAAGACAGGATAAAATAAGAAATGATTTCCTTTGGAGAGAAATGAATGTCACCACATCTGTTGTTAAGAGGATTGAAAATAAACGCTTAAATGGTATGACCATGTAAAAGAATGGAAATGAAAGATGACCAAAAAATATATACCAATGGTCACCTCCTGGAAGAAATAAACATGGGCAGACCAAAGATGGAAATGGAAAACCTACGTCAGAACCATAATGGATGATAGGAATTTGAAGAGGGAGATTGGAATCATAGAGATAAATGGAAACTTACGACGACAAACCTATAAGTGGGGGAAAGCCGAAGAATAAAGAACAAAAGAAGATGAAATAACATTTTGTAAATACAATAAAAAAATTCAAATTGTAATTGAAGTGTACCATACTATAAAGTAGACTTTTTGTAAAGATAGTTTTGTTAAAATTGAAATTGATCCTCTAATGGTAAGCGATAGCAATGTTTAGAAAGATACAACCGTGTTCAAATCTAAGGAATTCCAAAAATTAGCTAAGAATCCTGGTATAGTACCCTCTTGCTCCGATCATCAATCCTGTGGAAGTATATACATCTAATTGGTATTTTATCTTTGTAATAGTCAATTGTTGACTCATATATGGCTTTCTTTCACAGTCATCTCCTCAGGTTGGCCACTATGAGTCCCAAAACGGACTGTGGGATCTAATATCATACCAATTTTAGAAGATGATCTAAATGCAATAATATCTATTCTCTGGTTACTTCCATTAGTGGCCACACCATGAACTTCCTCATAAACTGTATATCCATTATCTCGCATTGAATGTTTAAGAAGGAAGAAAGATGAAGCCAATATGTAGAATTTTAATTGGATTTTTAACACAATTTTAAACAATATCAAATTCTTAAAGTCTTCGTATTGTTCTATGAATCAACGAATAAACCTTTTCACTGTTATCGGGTTCATTAATTGTAAGATGCAGAATATTGTGTTATTTTTTGCTAGGCAACATTTTTTGTACGAAATTCCTCGGACAATTTTGACGAAACATGAAATGAATTCAAAGAGAAATTAAAACAAGTGACAAAAATTTTAGTGCACATATTTTTTTAACGAATTTACAAGTTATAGTCCCGATTTAAAACACGTTTTAAAGCAATATAAATATTCTTGTACAATGCCTTTTGCGACTCTAACGTCAATGAATGTGTAAAACTTCAAGGAGTATTTGGCGATCAAGTGTAAATATTTTACAAAAACGAGGTTATAGATTAGGAAAGACAATTGGCGAAGGATCTTATGTAAAGTTAAGGTTGCTTACAAAGACATACGAGAATGGTTTAATACGCAAAATAGCATGTCAAAACTATTGACAGGAAACAAGCTTCCAAGGGATTTTGTGACCAAGTTTTTGGCCACGTGAGATCAGCATTCTCAAAAGTATAAGACATCCACACATCGTCACTATACTTGATATTCTTGACATTGACGAGCAAGTTTACATATTTTATGGACATCTGTGAAAAAGGAGACCTGCTAGATTACATCAGGAACAAAGGGACCTCTTCCGGAGTTCAAGGCAAAAGCATCTTTTCAAGTACGTAAAATTAAAAATATTACGTGTCTGTTTTTTCTATTACCACCTCTCTGCATTTTTGTTATTGGGTTCCGCACCTAAGGATTAAAAACAAATTACACAACTTGGGTAGACCAACGTGATTTGAACTCATTCTTTCAAGATGGTGTTTCCAATTTAGTTGGCACTTGTAGGGGGGACTTTAGTTAGTTTAATTTGTATGCGTCAGACTGATTTGAAATCTTTTAATTGCTTATTTAATATATTCCAAAAATGTGCGCGTAGTCCTTCAATTCTTTTAAGATATCGGTGTTCCTTTTCCGATCCCATCTGTGTAAACCCGCTGTTCTCGCGCATTAATCTAATTTCACAAGCCGTATGTTGATATCTTTTGGATGTATTTGTGAGTATCTGGTCCGAAATTCCACTTTATATAGATTCGGATATTACTGCGGTTGGTGGGATGCTCTTGTGACTTTCTTTTTATATGTTTATAGAGGTGCACAGCTAGCTCAATAGACAATAATACCTATAATTGCTTGGAGTGCTGCGTTGGATACTGTTTCATATGCTTAAGTAATTGTAATGAACATTAGAAGGGATCTTGTGCTGGCTGTTCACGAAATTGCTTCTGTCGGCGTAAGTGATTACTGGAATGTTGAAATGGTTATAAATCGTGAATAGGCGATGCCCCACATTACTTTGGAGCATCGTTATTAAGTTATTTCGTTTTGTAGAATGATATGGACGTTGAAACAGAAGGATATACAAAGACCTTAGATCTGCTGAAATGAGATATCTTCGGAGGACTGCAGGATACACACTACTAGATCACAAAAAATGAACGCATCTTAGAAGAATTATTACACATGGAAATCTTTAGAAAACAAAATTTCTGATTATAAGTCAAGATGGATACAACATGTTCATCGATGGAAGATCACAGAATACCCAAACTATGTTAATATATCAACCTGCAGGAAGAAGAAGACCAGGACGTCCACCTCAAAAGACTTCTGTATGGTGTTTCTCTTGAGGCCCGAAACAGGTCAACAAATGACCCAAATCGTCAATGTACTATGATGATGATGATGTATGGGGGGAATCAGTCCAACTTGCTGACAGAGCATTATTCACAGGGTCACGGCCGTAGCGTGCAATATGACAACAAGCCGGTAGGGTCGGGGGTTCGAGCCCCGGTAAGGTGAAGATTTTAAAACTGGTCTAAATCTTCTGGCACTATCATGACCTTGGGTCGATTGACTCAGCCTCTAATGGAAATTAGTAACACGTGCTTGTTCTGGGGGCAAGGGTGCCGTCAGACAGGTCTGACACCAGGCTGGCATCTATCGATGATTGTCTACACAGATGGGAGCCTTAATCTCCCATTTACCCAAGGACCCTCCTAAGTCCTGTAGCGGAATCACTTTACCTTTTTATTATTCCCAAGTATTTTCATTGTTGTGATTACATTTATTCTCCACTTGTGACTACTGGATAGATAGTGTATTCTACCTTTTACGAACATATCCGTTTTTCAAGTCGCCATCACTGTCCCAATGGATCAAGTCACGTTATATTGGGCAGTGATCCGTAGTATGCTATTGTACGGCTGCGAATCTATGAGTATCCTTGCGAAATGCCCACAAAAGAAACTGCAAATAATGCAGAACAAATGTTTAAAAATCATACTTTCGGCCCCGCGTTACACAAGTATAACAGAGATGCATGAGGTCCAAAGGTGCCATATATTGATACCATCATAACCGAAAGATGTACTACCATGTTTCAAAAACAGAAATGAACATGAAAACCGAACGGTACGCAGTACAGAGCACCTTCCACAATGGCGTACTAGTCAGCGAAACATATTCGACAAATGAAACCAAGCATAGTACTCAGCATGGAGAAATCAAGAAAGAAAGGACAGCGCAGAGTGGAGGTGGCTCATTTTGGTCCTGAATCGGGCCAAGCTCAGTGACACAGTTTTCCGATGCCCCAATCAAGCGAGAACCTATTCGCCTTGGTAACAAATATCCATTGTTTAAAAACCCTTAAATTAAAAATGTATCCGTATTCGATACATTGATTTAACTTATTTATATTGTTTTTAGATCAATAGAAAAACAAACGAGTAAAAATTACTTAAATTATATGTCAAATTATGCAATAATGTATAATAACAACACAGTTAAAACGTGAATTTATTTTCCTTGCGGTCCGGACACTTTAAAAAACTGGCCACCCAGAAATATTGCTGATCTACGGCCAGTTGTCGCATTAGGATAATCGCTCTTCACCAACGATGAAAAAAAAAAAAAAAAAAAATATATATATATATAGATATAATATATATGATATATATATAAAGGGATAAGAGGGCAATTAAGTCCCATAATAGTCGGAATGTTGTAGCACAAGACCGATGATCTGGCTCCTCGGCTCCCGAGTGGGCGTCCAGGAAACTGGATTCTCGCTTGGCTATCTCGGGAATGTCATTTGTTGTAAAATGCCCTACACTTCCAAATACAAATCAGCTCAGTATTGACAATTAAAAGGGTTAACTCAAATCCCCTAAAAACAGCCGCATCTAGGCTACGGGCCAACCAGCTAAGCCCATTACTGAAAACAAACGCGAATACGCCGACAAGGACAAACAACAATCCCCAGAATAGGGCACACTGGACATCATCACCAATAGCTGTCACACCCAAACGACGACGACGATGAACAGTTGCATAAGTGCTGTTTTTTCTAGTGTTATTTTCCAATTTTTGTGTTTGGCCTTAGTACTTGAATTACTTTCAGTATGTTTAGGAGAATCGGCCGTCGGTGGACCGTAGTGGTTATTGCTCCTTGCCTCTGTTCCCGAGGGTCGCGGGTTTCACACCCGGCGGGTCGTGATGTTTTTTTTAGGATGGAAAAAGAAATCCAAGGAGCAAGTCCTCCAGGAGGGACCTTAAAAAGCCGTGGGTCCCGATTCTGAACATTTTCAATTTCAGAGCTCTTAAAAGATCCGTTAAGCCCTGAATGGAAAGGTCTCTAAGCAAAATTTACCTACCGAACATTTTCCCCGTCCTAGTAACTACCAAATTGTTTCCTAGATATCCAGTATGAGGCGGAACGCTGACCACGGACCACTCAAGTGGACATCTATACGAGAACCAAGTGTCAAATAAATTAGTAGGGTTCAAATTCTTCCCTGTAGCGGGAGAGCGCCTAAATCTCTGTTAAGGGAAACTTTGGCTTATAATGTAGAAAGAAGATTTGTTAGGAGAGTGGCAAGAATGCCCTTTGAGCATGATCAGTATAGTAGTCTGGTTACAATTATGCTGTCCAAATCTGGAATGTCCGAGCACTGGCAATGAGGTTCCATAGTGAAGGTCCGGCAACTGATCCCTGGTGGACCTGTTAGTTGCATTGCACTATGTTGCGTAGGACTGTATGAGCCAGTGCGGTTTCTGGAGGAATTCTTCGATTGTGTAAAATATGTTTTTTATGGCAGTCTGGTTTCCATAGACGATCGATGAGGACTGGACGACAGGCATTGTCAAAGGCTCCAGCTTTGTTTAGGGTGAGATGGACAGCATTTGCCCTTATTCTTATTTCGATATACATGTTCTGTCACAGCCTTTATGGCGTCCGGCAATGCATTTTCCAGCTAAATCTGTATTATTGGCGTGTGGTATCCGTCCAAACTTTTCCAGATGATAGTTTTAAGTAGCAAATATAATTATTTATTAACTGAGTTCGAATCTCGGTACGTAAGTGGTATTTCCTTAGGGATTTTTTAATTAATATAATTCCGTTGAAGTGATGGTAGAATTAATTTTAAACGTGGCCTTGTAGACTCACTGTTTGTCCATTCAATTAGGTTCAATCGATGTTCGTTGGAACATGTCATGTCACTGACTTGTGATTAAATATCCACAACATCGATTCCCCTTAATACAAGCTACTTTGTTCTTCAGATATCCCCGATAACATGTTTTAATAATTAATTTATATACTGTTTAGTTTGAAACCAACAACAAATTTCGAACAATTCACGAAATTCGCCGCAATTCTGCTATCGAGAAATTAGCAAAACTACATATCTTTTAATTAAAAAAAATTGTGTCCACCGCTATGGTCTCGAGGTAGCGTGCTGCCTTGTCACGCAGCGGGCCCGGGTTTGATCCCCGGTCGGGGCAGGTTTTTCTGGGTGAGGATTTTTATCGGGGTTTTTCCCTCACCTGTAAGAACAAATGTCCGGAAAACTTTAAGGCCTAAACGGTCCCCGAAATCAATATGGCAATCATCATCATCCTTATCATTATCATAATCATCATCATCATCATCATCATCATCAATCAATCATATTTCACCGGTGTGGAAAGCAACGGGAAGCTACCACACCTACAATTCCCTAGTAAAGCTGCAAGCATAGCATGAAAATGCTATGACTTGCAGTGAAAGACCTGCACACGGGCAGAAAATTACTATAGATGCATGGATCAATTAGGGCAAGGATTTTAATGCAACGTGAAAGCTAAGATTGCAACAAACCTAGTATGTATTATTCAATTGTTTCTCTGTTGAAACCAAGACAAACAGACTCAGAAGTTTAACTTCTCATTATATTATTCAATATTGTTTGTATGTGAAACCAAGACAAAAGACAGAAGTCTATTTCTCAATATATTATTAAACTGTTTGTATGTGAAACCAAGACAAAAGACAGTCAGAAATCTAATTTCTCATTATATTATTCAACTGTTTGTATGTGAAACCAAGACAAAAGACAGTCAGAAGTCTAACTTCTCATTATATTATTAAACTGTTTATATGTGAAGCCAAGACAAAAAACAGTCAGAAGTCTTACTTTTAATTATACTATATTACAATATGAACTTTTACTACTGTGACTTTAGTAACCCTAAGCTGTAATATACAATAGAAGGACCAGGAGAACGTAATGTAAGATTTCTAGAACAAAATGCTGGTGTACGTAGGTAGGAGTTGAACTATTACGTGGCACTATAAAAAAATACGAGTTTTTAAAATTTTTGTTTATGCAACATTCGGTTCAAGTATTCCATGTCAAATGCTTTACTAAAGTCAAGTAGTGTAAGAATGGTAAGTTTTCAATTACAGAGGATTCGGGGTTTGTTTCTTCACATAGTATAGCAGTATTTGTATGTGTCCTGTTCTGAAGCCTGGGCTGAAATTGATTTAAAGGGGGAAGGATGATGACATGGCAATGATTACGACATCCAAAAAATCATTTGCATTTTGACTGAGGTGATCGGCAACTCCGGGACTGTACGAATTCAAGTCTCAAACAGACATACCTCACCTGAGAAAAATCGTTTTTACACGCTTATATTAGCTTGACCTGTATCTATCTAAGGTAGCGGAATCTTTCACACACGATTTTCACCCGCTAAAAACATTGGATCGACTTGAAACTTTGTAATACTTGTAAAGAGGGCCAATGGCAATACAATAATTTCATAATTTTTTTCTAAGATCCCCTGGCCAGAATCACGAGGACATCAAAGAAATAAATACTGGTATCATAGGTTTCAGACGTATCGACTTGTTATTTACCTTTGTGAATAGCTCAGTTGGTAGAGTGGTGGACTGTAGAGGTATATAATTTCAGTAATCCATAGGTCGCTGGTTCAAATCCGGCCGGAGGATTTTTTAGAAGAGTAGTAATTTTACTCATACAACAATATACGAATTTAAGATATTTACATTTTTTAGAAAACCAAACTAAAAAATGAAAATAAATAATATTTTTAAAAAAACAAAACAACACGCTTTATCAGAAAACCGACCTAAAAACATGAAAAATAACTTTAATTTCCAATACGCTTGTATAACGAATTAAAGTGTTGTCCAACAAAAATCTCTCTACCCTCTAGAAATAAATTACAGTTATCTACAAAGCGCCGCGTCATAATTTTACAACATCAAGAAGCGCGTGCGTCTCTATGATCAATTAATATATTTGATAATAAACAGATTTGGTAACAAAGTAAAGTCTCTAAAAGACACTTAAAACCATAACAAGCACCCCACGCTTTTGATGGCAAAATTATTTTTTTGTAGAAACTCTAGTTTTATTCTAGATGTGTTGGAGATGATTTTTTTTTGTTGACCACTTTAGCAATTTTATCCCAAGCGGCGTGGAAAATTAAAATTATTTTCATTTTTTAAGTTCGGTTTTCTCGAATAAAGCGGGTTGTTTTTGAATTTTTTAAAACTATTACTTTATTTTTATCGATCACATCATATTGGTATTTCCTAGAATACATGTGTAGAGGAGTTTTCTCTTTGCAATAACATAAGGTGTCATATTAATCGGGTTACATGGAATAATCATTGTTATTCTCTCAAGGAAACCGCGTGATAGAAAACTTACTTATTTATTCCCTGCACTTTCAAGCCCGTAGGTTCGTGGCCGCGCGGACATAAGCTCTACATACATCCCTATCGTGAGCTTAATGCTTTCCAGTCATTCCCCTGTATAATCTTCTTCCCTCAAATCATATTAATGTTATTCTCCCACCTCATTCTTGGTTAACCAACTGGGCGTTTTCCCTCTGGGCTTTCCTACAAGAAGTTCCATTCAGTCGTTTTCATTTCCCCATAGTGCAACATGTCCTGCCCATCGCAGTCTAACTACGGTACTTAACTGTTCTTATTATATCTGGCTTCCTCTATAAAGGACCATGTAAGTTCATTGTTATGTTAGTCTTCTCCATTCACCAGTCTGTTCATCTCTCTTTGGTCCAACATTTCCTAAGTACAACTTTATTCTCAAATACTCATAATCTCCTTTCCTCCCTTAAGTAAGAGTCCATGTTTCCGCACCCATATAATATAAACTGGGTAGAATAATAGTTTTATATATTTTTCAGTTTAACGTTTTTTGAAAGGAGTTGGGACATCAAAGGCTCTGACAATGCATAATAGCACGCACTTCCAGAATTGAGCCTATGTTTAATTTCTTTGTGCAGTTTCATTCCTATTTGTGATTATTTGTTCCTAGGTATTTGAATTCAGGCCACTTCCCCCTCAAAATTTCCCTCATTTGGTCATTAGCTGTCCCATTTCCATTATATAATGTAATTTCTACGTGTCACATATATTTAGTTTTATTGATATTTACGTCCAGTCCTAATTTTTTAGTGTTACTCATAATAATGTGTGTCGTATTGTCCTTTAGTATCTCACTCGCTATCGAGCCAACAGTACTAAATCATCAGCATAAACAAACAGCTTATTAATACCCATTGAGTTGTACCTTTCATTAATAAAGAATAATTACTTACTTACTTACTCACTGGCACTATCGAACCCGTAGGTTCATGGCCGCGCGGACATAAGCTCTCCATACACCCCTATCCTGAGCTAATGCTTTCCAATCATTTCCTGTATAATCTACGTCCCTCAAATCATAGTTAATGTTGTTCTCCCACCTCATTCTTGGTCTACCAACTGGGCGTTTTCCGTTCTGGGCTTTCCTACAAGAAGCTTCCATGCAAGTCTTTCATTCCCCATACGCGCACATGTCCTGCCCATCGCAGTCTACGAGACTTAACTGTTCTTATTATATCTGGCTTCCTATAAAGACCATGTAGTTCATTGTTATGTAGTCTTCTCCATTCACCTGTCTGTTCATCTCTCTTTGGTCCAAAAATTTTCCTAAGAACTTTATTCTCAAATTACTCGTAATCTTTCTTTCCTCCCTTAAAGTAAGAGTCCATGTTTCACACCCATATATATAACTGGTAGAATAAAAGTTTTAATATATTTTTCAGCTTAACTTTTTTTGAAAGGAATTGGGACAATCAAAAGTCTCTGCAATGCATAATAGCACGCATTTCCAGAATTGAGGCCTAATGTTTAATTTCTTTGTGCAATTTCATTCCTATTTGTGATTATTGTTCCTAGTATTTGAATTCAGCCACTTCCTCAAAATTTCCCTCATTTGTCATTAGCTGTGCCATTTCCATTATATAAGGAATTTTCTACGTGTGACCATATTTTAGTTTTTATTGATATTTATACTTCCAGTCCTAATTTTTTTAGTGTTTCTCAATAGTGTTGTGTGTATGTCCCTTTAGTATCTCCTCGCTAATCGACCAACATACTACATCATCAGCATAAACTAACAGCTTATTCATTATAGAATATGATATAAAATTCAAACTACTGCAATATGAAGTAACCCTGTTACAGACAATTGGTATCCCCACAGACTATCTTCATGCTCTGGATATTTAGTCACAGAGATCTGAAATGTGAGAATATCCTTCTCGCTACTCAAGGACTGTGTCAAGATAGCTGACTTCGGATTTGCTCGGTGGTGCAGAGATGAAAATGGAAGGCGTGTTATTGCAGTGAAACAATTTTGTGGGGAGTGACAGCTTATGCAGCGCCTTGAAATATTACAAGTGGGAGTTCAGTAAAATCCCTTTTTCTACTCATATGTTATTTTAAAAATTTTTATTTCGTACATCTTTAACAAATGTATATTTCTATTTCGTTCTTGTTTATACACGTTATAACAAAATCATATCGCCATTTTAGATATTTGGTCGTTTTTCAATACATTATAAATAGACATCTATTGTAAAAAAAAAACATAAGGTTGTAGTTTTACACCAGGAAATCCCAAACCGCAGTCTTAATTGCTTCAATCACTCGTAGAGTAAACCGCTGTGGTCTCGAGATAAACGTTCTGCCGTGTCACGTTGCTGCCCGGGTTACGATCCCGGTCGGGACAGGTTCCTGGGTGAGATTTTTTTTTGGGATTTTTCTCACCTGTTTACGACAAATGTCAGGAAGTTTTAGGGCCTACCGGTCCCCGAAAATCATCCGGCCATTATCATCATCCTTATCATTCATCATCATCACCCTCACCGGTGTGGAAAGCAACGGGAAGCTACCACCACCTATAATTCCTTACTAAAGCTGCCTAAGCATAGCATGAAAATGCTATGATTGACAGTGAAATAACGAGTCCTCGGGCAGAATTACTATATAATAGAACGTCTTATATATCTTGTTATTAATTAATTTCCCATATCAAACTACAAAAACTAATTGGTTAAAAAATTTTAATAAATGGTCTTCTTCTCCTTTATCTCAATTTAACCTCTCACCTTTAGAGGCATCGGCCGCGGTGGGACTAGTGGTTATGCTCCTTGCCTCTGGTCCCGAGGGTCGCGGGTTCAAAAACCGGCCGGGGGTCGATGGATTTTTTAGGATGGAAAAATCCAAGGAGCAAGTCCTCCGGGAGGGACTTTAACCCGTGGGTCCCGAGTCTGAAGAGTTTCAGGCTCGTAAAATATCCTTAAGCCTGAATGAAAAGTCATCTAAGCCAAAAAATTTAACGAATTTCCCGTCCTAGATGTCAGTATGAGGCGGAACGTTGACCACGGACCACTCAAGTGGACATCTATACGGAAAACAAAGTGTAACTAAATTAGTATGGTTCAAAATTCTTCCCTATAGGGGAGAGCGCCTATAATCTCTGTTAAGGAAAACATGGGCTTACAAGATACAAGAAGACCTTATAGGCACTTTTTACAATCGCTTACAATAGCACGACCTGTCGGGAGAAGGGTTTTATACTGTGGATCTCACACACAGCTTTTGACTACATAAGAACGTGGAGGATCTCCCCGATGGAGTGATCAGCTCAATGTCAGGGCCTCCTCCAAGACAACACAACACATCATACACACGTTCATACTAAGCATGGCGAATATGATTATTATAGCCAGATGATGTTCGGCGACCGTTTGGGACTTTAAGTTTCCCGACATTTAAAATCAAATAATAACATTTATTTTAATTAAGTTATTTTTAATATTTATTCCAATAACTTTTAGGAATAGAAAATTCCCTTCTGTCTTTAAAGATAATTAGTTTGGTAAAAGTATGTTTATTTGAAATATCTTAAAAGAATTGAAGACTACAACACAATTTTGGAATATATTAAACAGTAGCAACTAAATTGGAAACACCATCTTGAAAGAATGAGTTCAAATCGGATCCCCAAAGCTGTTTATAATTATATACCAAGAGGACGAAGATAACTGGGCCGTCCTATGAAACGCTGGAGGGAAAATTTTCTATAGGATCGTAACAGGCCTTGGCCTAATACTTGGAAGGAAGGAAGAAGAAGAAGAAGAAGAAGAAGAAGAAGATGATGTTATTTGAAACTTCCATTATCTTAAAAAAAGAGCTACATTAAAAAAATCTTACATGAATATATTACTCTAACTCTAATTATATAAAAATTGTTTCAATTTTATAAAAATCATCTTTGTGCTAATGTCCATCCATCCATAGTAATTCTGCCCGAAGGCAGGTCCTTCACCGCAATCATAGCACCTTCATGCTATGCTTGCAGCTTTACTAGGGACTTGTGTGTGGTGTGGTAGCTTCCGTTTTGCCTTTTCCACACCGGTGAAAGGATGAAGGATGATGATGATAAGGATAATGATGGTAATGATAAGGATGATGGCCATATGATTTCGGGGACCGTTTGGGCCTTAAAAGTTTTCCTGACATTTGTCTTACAGGTGAGGAAAAACACCGATAAAAACCTCACCCAGAAAAACTGCCCCGACCGGGGATCGAACCCGGGCCCGCTGCGTGACAAGGCAGCACGCTACCTCGAGACCACAGCGGTGGACTGTGCTAATGTATACATATGTAATTAATAATACGTGTACACCAGTAACTATTTAATTTAATTTTTCTTTCCAATTCGTATGTAGATTTTACAAATGAGAGTTATAATTTATTTAATTTGAATACCTCAAAAATCGGAGTATTTACTTAGGTTCTAATATCTAAAAGTCCACCGCTGTGGGCTCGAGGTAGCGTGCTGCCTTGTCACGCAGCGGGCCCGGGTTTGATCCCCGGTCCGGGCAGTTTTTCTGGGTGAGGTTTTTATCGGGGTTTTTCCTCACCTGTAAGACAAATGTCAGGAAAACTTTAAGGCCCAAAAGGTCCCCGAAATCATATGGCCATCATCATCATCCTGATCATTATCATCATCTTTCACCGGTGTGGAATGCAACGGGAAGCTACCACACCTACAATTCCCTAGTAAAGCTGCAAAGCATAGCATGAAAATGCTATGATTGCAGTGAAGGACCTGTCTTTGGGCAGAATTACTATGGATGGAATGTCTAAAAAGAATAATCGGATCTATTCTCCATCGCGATTCTTTAAAAACCTAGAAGACTCTTGGTTTTCCAAGAGGGTACTGGTCACATGTGTCAGTCACAAAGGTAAAAGTTTATTCATTGAGAATGTGGGGTGACATGTGGTCAGCCATACCAGATTCCTCATCAATTATGGCTATTTTTCTCAACCTGGAACTAATACTTATGGTAACAATCCAAATTCTTCATGATCCTGTTCCATACTCTCTTTCCTCAATGGCATTCGAACCAGCACGTTCCATAACTCTGTGCCAAGGCATGATGTCTTAGACCGCTCGGTCATGGTGCAGGATATATTCGAATCTATGTCTTCATAAATATTCAGTTGTATCTAGTAGTACTTTACTTTTTTAATAACCTACTAATTACTTCATAACTTTTTGAAAATATTCAAGACACAATTATATTTTTGCTTGTATAACTTCATTTTCTTCGTGTATTGTATTTATTTTTACAGGGCTGTTCAAAAAAAAAGGAACAGACTTCAAACATATATTTCTTCCAAACTACAAAAAAATATAAACACACATTCCAACTTTCCTGGAAAGAGAAAAGTTTGAAGTTCTGATCACGGCTGCATTGGCGCTGTTGCTTGAAGTTGTAATCACGGTTGCATTGGAGCAATGGAGGAGCAGAAGATCAACTTCATCGCCGGTGGCCTCCCAGGTCACCAGACCTAACCCTGTGTGATTTTATCTGTGGGGTTACGTAAAAGACCGTTGTTTTATCCCCTATGTCTGATAGTCTTGAAAATCTGCGACATCGAATTGTTGAAGCTGTGAATTCGATAACTGAAGACCAGCTGATTCCCTTGTGGCAAGAAATAAGCCACCGTTTTTATATTTGTCACAATATAGTGAAATTTGGACATTTCTCTTTCCAGGAAACGTTGGGATTATGTTTATATTTTTTGTAGTTTGGAAGAAATAAATGTTTGAAGTCTGTTCTTTCTTTTGGCAAACGGAAATGGATTTTATACGAAAGGCAGCAAGAATTTCAAGAAGAGAAAAAAATAGGAACTCAGTTATAAGCGAGAAAATGAAGATTGAACACACTATTTAGATTATATTAAAACTCAGCAATGAAGATGGTACGGACATGTCCAGCGAATGGAAGAGGATCGTCTACCAAAATCTGTTTTGGAATGGAAATCTGAGGGAAGACGAGACAGAGGAAGAACTAAAACCTCCTGGAGTCAGGGAATATGTCTATACATGAAGGAGAAACATCTACAGCCATGAGATTGGATGGACCGACAAAAATTGGCTATTAGGAATCGGACGATGTCAAAGACACTTAATCAACCGATGATATATATATATATATATATATATATATATATATATATATATATATATATATATGTGTGTGTGTGTGTGTGTGATTATAGTTGTATCTAGTAGTGCTCTACTTTTCTAATAACTTACTAATTACTTCATAATTTTTTAAAATGTACAAGGCACGATTAAATTTTTGCTTGTATAACTTCATTTCTTCGTGTATTTAATTTTTATATTTGTTTTCTTAAACACAATAGGCCACAGTAGGACTGATGTTTAAAATATGTTAATTCCAGGGAGTACCATATAACCCCAAGATGTATGATGCCTGGTCACTAGGATGTGTTCTTTTCATAATGCTCACAGCAAACAATGCCTTTTGACGACACCAACATCAAGCAAATGCTCAAGGTACAAACTTCAAAAAAGTTAAGCTTTCCGTGCCGTTATGAATCCTCTATCAGCAATTCAGCAAAAAAACTTGTCATGTAAGTTTTTGAATGTAACTGTACAAAACTGTAATGAATAATTTAACGTTATATACAGCGAGACTGAGGGAAACTTCATAGTCCAGTCAGCCTGCCTTTGGTCTCTAAAAAACAACACAGAAAATGTTCTATAAGTACACTCCTTTATTTTTAAGACATAGGCCCATTTAGTAACTTTTCAAATTTATTATAATGAGGATAATTAAAAAAAAAGTTTCTTTTGAAGGTAGATTCTTAAAATAATTTATCATAAGTAATGCCACGAGTGATTTCCAATTTATCTAGAGAATTTGGAAATCAGGAGTGGCATTTGGTTAGGACTATTTAATGAATAAAATTAAGCTGTTTACTCACAAATAATTATTCTAAACCATGGTATTTTTAAAATATTTATATATTTAATGTAAACGGTGATGTTTGAAAACAAATGAGAAATGATTGGTACGCTTCATTTGCTTCTTTTGTTTCACTGTAACCAGATCATATTATTTATTGTCAAAGGGACGCAATATTGTAAGAATGCACCCTAGTGGAGGAAATGAATACATCAAACTTTATAGGTATTAATTAATTTCTGTATCCTATGATGAAATATGTCAATTATATTTTTCTGCAACGTCATTTCCTGGAAAATAATTCGTTTAAGAAAGTGAAAACAGTG
The DNA here is from genome assembly GCA_030220185.1 of Diploptera punctata. NCBI lineage: Eukaryota > Metazoa > Arthropoda > Insecta > Blattodea > Blaberidae > Diploptera > Diploptera punctata. Next base: position 27,553 of record JASPKZ010002060.1, read on the forward strand.
GGTTCTTTTTTTTTTTTGTGGTACAATCAATTGCTACAAATGTTTTTATATTATCTCCCGCATGCGCTATCTGCTGACATTCATGCACTATATATACAATATGGAGCTGTATTTCTTAGAGAGCCACTGCAAAATAATGCTATGACCTATTCAGAATGTTAAAAAGGAGGTGCTTTTCTTTAATATGATAAACTTTAGTCGATAAATTCGAGCGAGAACACGACTGTGATTGGTTGTAAATCAAAATTCATTGAAATGCGATTGATCATTGACTCCCATTTGGGGCGTGAGTTAAATAGTCATAAATGAATAGGAAGCCTAGACAAAGTATAACTGATGTATATATATTAAGATATGATATATATTATCTTCTCTCTTCTTCTTCGGCTTTCCCCCACTTATAGGTTTGCCGTCTTCAGTTTCCATTTATCTCTATCATTCCAATCTCCCTCTTCCAAATTCCGATCATCCATTATAGTTCTGACGTAGGTTTTCCATTTCCATCTTGGTCTGTCACGTTTATTTCTTCCAGGGGGTGACCATTGGTATATATATTTTTGCCATCTTTCATTTTCCATTCTTTGTACATGGCCATACCATTTAAGTGTTTGATTTTCAATCCTCTTAACAACAGATGTGGTGACATTCATTTCTCTCCAAAGGAATTAATTTCTTATTTTATCCTGTCTTGTTTTTGGAGGCTTCTTCTAAAATAATCAAATTCAACTGTTCTAATTTTGTTCTTTTGTAATTCCGTCAAAGACCAAGTTTCACTTCCATATGACAAAATATTCTGTATTATGCTCTTATAAATTTTCATTTTAGTTTCCTTTGTAATATTTTTATTCCAAATTATTCCATGTAATGTCTTAGTTGCATTTTCTTTCCATTGCAATTTTAGTCTGTACATCTTTCCCACAGGTACCTAAACTTGTAATTATTGACCCAAGAATTAAAAAAATTCGCATTTTTTTTTTTCCCTGTTTCAAGTATGAGGTCATCCACATCCTTTCCCAAACACATATATTCTGTTTTCCGTAAATTATATTCAGTCCACATTTTTTTATATTCTTCCGTTAGTTTATTTATCATATATTTCATATCATCTTCACCCCCTGCAAAAATTATTTGATCATCTGCAAAAAACAATGAATGCAGTACTTTTCCTCCTATAGGAATACCCATTTCAGAACATTTTTTATACCACAAGTTAAGAGCCTGGTCTAAATAAATGTTAAAAAGAATTGGTGATTATATATATATATATATATATATACATTTTGGTGAAGTCATGCACTGCGACTTTTTAAAAATATGTAAACTCCCATTTTTCAAAATATTTATCTTTCAATGAATGAATGAGTAATTTCTTACCTCATAGTTCATGTTTTCTTAAACACGGGAACTGCAGTTTGGTCGGTTGAAAATGGGAGGGTTATTCCTCTTGAAAACTGCAGTTCCCATGTTAAGAAAACATAAAACTATGAGGTAAATATAAGAAACGACTCATTCATTCATTGAATTAAGAACCTCATAATGTTATTCCCCATATTTAACTATAGCCTACATATTAATCTTTGTTTAAGTTTATCCAGATACGATATTCAATATAAAACATGTGCTAAAAGCAGTAAAATGTCATGAATAAGTAAGTATTGACAGCAATTTAAAATGTGCCGTATCATAATAAATTATGCATGTTGATTACAGGCATCTTCTCGAACCCGACATAACTAAACGAGCCACGATTAGTCAAGTGACGAGAAATTCCTGGCTTCGAGATATCGAATATACCAACGCACTTCTCAAAGAATCCAAGACCGAATAGCAGTAAACATTGATACTCCATCATACAATGTTTAATTGATGGAAAAAATTATACAAAATTCGAAATGAGATTGGCTTTCTCTCATGTGGCGTTTCGTGTTTGTCTTGTAATTTTTTATTTGACTAATATATAATATATTGTGCAAATTACTTAAATAGCAGATGAACTTCGTTTATGTATTTAAAGATGAAAATATTCTATGGGCCTATTGAGGGACGGGTCTTATAACTAACTCACTGCGTTCTCAAACCGGACCGTGCGTACATACGTTCTCCTAAATTACACTGGTCAACATAATTTTTGTCTCATGAGTACCAATAATTGTACTTAATGCAGTTTTTTATCGTGTTTTCAAATACGTATTTGGAATTTTATCCATCACCACAGTTTTTTTCTTATTTCAAGTTCAATTAATGGATTTAAATAATTATTTTTAATAAACGTTTTTGTCCATTTGTCCATTGTAAAATTAAACCAAATGAGCTAACTCAGGAGATTTCAGCTATGGAAAAGATATATCAAGGCAAATGGAATCCTAATAAGCTGGCCGATTATTGTTCGACCATCAAGAGGGATGCTCCACAGGCGAAATATAGCAGAAAATCGTCATTTCTTACTTTCTAGGTGAGTCCGAATGTTCGAATATTGTGTAGTTACGAATGTAGACAATATTAAAGTGTTTCAAATTATACATTTCTGTCTCTCGGAAACCTTGCGTGATGGAGAAAAACCGATATCATATTTGAATTCTGGAGAAAGAAATACTATCAGAATCACATTTTTTTTTTCTTTCTGAGACAAAAAAGTTTCTTTTTTTGTTGCTCAGTGTTACCCTAGTCCCAGCCAATGCTTTCTAATCATCCTCTGTATAATGTTTTTTCTCCATGGTATGACAGGCCTAGAAGGCCCTTGGCTTACCATTCGGCTGCTGGCCTCACATCTAAATATGATAATTTACCTCCCTCAAATCATGGGTAATGTTATCCTCCCACCTCAATCTTGGTCTAGCTACTGAGTGTTTCCTTCTGATTTTCTCACAAGAGATTTTTCATGTCCCTCTTTTACTCCCCATTGCTGCCACATAACCTGACCATAGCAGTCAATGAGACTTCCATAGTAATTCTGCCCGAGGCCAGGTCTGTCACTGCACATTTTCATGCTATGCTTTGCAGCTTTACTAGGGGATTGTAGGTGTGGTAGCTTCCTGTTGCTTTCCACACCGGTGAAGGATGGTGATGATGATGATGATTATGATGATGGCCATATGATTTCGGGGACCATTTGGACCTTAAATTTTTCCTGACATTTGTCTTACAGGTGAGGAAAAATCCCGATTGAAACCTCACCCAGAAAAACTGTCCCGACCGGGGATCGAACCCGGGCCCGCTGCCTAACAAGACAGCACGCTACCTCGAAACCACAGCGGTGGACTCAATGAGACTTAATTGTTCTTATACATCTGTTTTCCCATAAAGAGCATGTAGCTAAGTGTTATGAAGTTTTCTCTATTCACTTGTCTGTTCGTCTCTCTTTGGTTCAAGCATTTTCCTAAGTACTTTATTCTCAAATACTCGTAATATTTTTTGTATATTTATAAAATCTCTCATTAAATGAGCTAGGCTACTGCAGTGTCGAAGCGTAAAGTAAATGCCTCGAACGTGGAGGGACCAGGTTATATTACTGACCTGGACAAGCTTCCTGGATGAAGATAATTCGGATTTTTTCTTCACATGTGAGACAAATGTCAGGAATTTTTAAGGCTGAAATAGTCCCTAAACACCATTTGACCATCATAACCACCCTATTCGCAGTTTTTAGTATGAACGATTGGGTGCTCGTGTGTGGGAAGTAGTTTGAACTGATCAGTCAGTCAAGGAGGTCATCATTATGTGGTCAAAAGAAATACATATGTGATCCAGAGATAAAAATCCCCTCCTGACAGGTCCTGTCCCTTTCAAGGCCCATAAGGTGTTGGAGACGCAAAAGTACTTCCAAAGAGAGAGTAGAATTAGCCCATAATCATCCATTTCGGGAAAGAGCCTCCTGCGATTGCAGGGTAGCTTAAGTTACATCCGTCCCGCGCCGTAGCCGAGTGGTTAAGGCAGGAAGCCTTGGCGCAGAGCTACGGGACTTGCGCTGGTTCGAGTCTCCATGGGGGAAGAAATTTTCTCATGGTATTTCGGCCAGTATGGGACCGGTGCCCACCCAGCATCGTGAGGCATTTGGGTAGCTACAAGCGTAGCGGATCCAGGTTGAGAAAACCAGCTATAACGGCTGGGGGACTCGACATGCTGACCACATGTCACCCCTACACTGGCTGATCATCTACCTCTGTGACTGAACATGTGGATGAGATGCCAGCATCCGGCTGGTAGGCTAAGGGCGTTCTAGGCCTGTCGCGCCAGGAGTTTTTTTTAAGTTACATCCCCGGGTTAGCCAATCCCTTGGGACTATCACTTAAATTTTTTATGGATTGCTTCCATCTTTGTCTGCCTTGCGCTATTCTACAGTGTTCCTATATGACACTTAAAACACTTCACTCCAACGCTTTTTTTTCTTCCAACTTTCCTTTTCCCTAGTCTGGGTTCCCACATATTCACTGTATAAGTCCACTTTTTAGGATCATTTCGGAGCACGTGACCCCACCCATTTCCATTTCAACCCCATTGCTGATGTTGCTACGTCTTTCAGCCTCGTTATCTTGCGGATGTCCTCGTCCCTGAAGCCGTCCCTCTTGTGATGTTCAATAGCCGACCCTTCTGGTCCTTGAATCCAGAAGAGTCCGTTACCCATATTGGATCTTTACTGGCCTAGAGAATCTACTATATATTTAGCTATCCTAATTGTAGCGTCCAGTTCATAACTGTCAGTGCTATCTATTTTACTTTGCCCGGACCCATCAGAGGCAAATATTGATCCATCCTTTCCTGTGTAGATTTAATAACATTCCTGTGTAGATTTAATAACATATATTAATTATTAACAAGATTCTTAAACACACTGTAGTAATTTATATGATTCTTATTTAACTCAGTATAATATTTACAATCATGGAATGCTAGAAGGAAAGGGGAGCTAATATAACCTTGAGAAAGCTTGTATATAGGAAAAATATAAGGCAGCTATAGCATAGCTAACAAGCACAGTAATTAAACACTCTTGTTTAGTAAAATAGAATTTAATATTCCAATTATTAGTCTGATGTTGAAATATGAAAATGCTTAAACAGAAATAACTCTTGCCCATTACAAAACTTTAAAGAAAACATGAATACATAAGTAATATAAATCTTAACAAGGATTTTTTTTGTGAGGAAGTCCGATGTTTCAGGATCCCCCTTTCGACGGTTATACAGTAATGAAATCTAGGAGTATATCACACTGTAAGAGGATAACAGATAATAATTGACATGTAAAAAAAAAGAGAGAGAGAGAGAGGTAAATAACTTAAAAGAAAATAGAGCTTAAGCTAATTGCACTTACTTTGTTCTGCAGAGAGCAGATGCGGGTTTCCGTACTGGCGCACGAGACGCACATCTGGGACCTGATAAATCAAGGAACCTTAAAATTTCATCTCTTAAAAAAAATATTTTTTTTTCCCTTAATACAAATAATTAATAATTTAGTAGTTGGTGAATTCTTCTTAGGATGAAAAAAAAAAAAGAATGAAGGATGAGTCCTCTGGAGGACTTTAAGCCGTGGATCCCGAGTCCGAAGATTTTCGGGATCGCAAAAGAAACTCAAGCGTAAATTAGTGCCTCTGAGCAAAATTTAATGGTCTTCCCCATCCAAGTGATACCTTAGTTGCTTACTAGATGTCTCATTGAGGCGATGTGCTAATCACATGTCACTCACTGACATCTGTAGGGAAGTAAGCGTAACTAAAATAACTTGTCAAGAAACTCCTGCTAGGGGAGGACCTATGTTTCAATGAGGGACGTGTAAGGGTATATACATTCACTAAATTAAATTAACAAGTTGTTATCAAATGCTGGCCTTGGCAATGAAGCCATTAGCGTTCTTGCTCTCCAATATTTCTCTATGGTGGATCCAACAGGTAATACTTCACAGGTTTGTAGATGTTCTTCATTCATTTCTTCGTCTTTGTTGCATAGAGGACAATTTGGATTCGTGTAGATTCCTATTTTATACAAATGTTTGGCCAAATCATGTTCTGTAAGCAGTCTGAATTTTGCTACTGCAGTTTTACGTGGAATTTCTGGAATAATAACGGAACTACAAACAATCATAGAGGAAAATGGGATAGATGTATTTATCATACAAGAAGCTAATGTATCTAGAGATCAACTAAAATATTTTCAATTTCCTAGATTCAACATATATATCATCCCCAAATCACGGCAAGTAACTAGTGGAGTTCTTGCAGGCGTCAGAACAAATATTCTATCAAAATCTAAAGTTATAAAGGAAAATGCAACAAGAGGACAAAGTAGAAATCATCCAAACTGAAATCTGGAAAGGAAATTCACGTTACAACATATATGGAATATACAATCCACTAATAACAACCCTTGTGTACATATAATTAATATTTATTCAAAAACAATTTTGATTGGCGATTTTAATGGTCATTCACCTAAATGGGGATACAAAGACTATAATCGTAGTGGAAAAACTATTGAAGATTTATTAAATTCAAACACTTTAGAACTTATCTACAGGAATTACGACTGCCCTATATACATACATTATAATGGCCAGTGTACAAATCCAGATCTCCTGTTAGTATTATCTGACTTGAAAGACAAGACTACACGTGAAATCATTGAAGATCTAGGATCAGAACATAGAGTAGTTATTGCATCGACAATACATCAGGATAAACAAAATAATAGTAAACAAAAAAAAAAATACCTTTGGAATTTTAGAAAAGTTAATTGGGTAAATTTACAGAAGAAAACTGATCATAAATTAAACCTCATTCAGTTCGAAGTATCTACAAATAAAATTAATGATAATACCATCATCATCATCATCATCATCATCATCATCATCATCCAGGGATTAAGCCTGTTGGCTCGTTACGGTTTCATGAAAGCTAGAATTGTTCAAATTGTTCAGACCATCTTCTGTGTGGACGACCAACATTCTTCCTTCCGTGCGGTTTATAATTTAGCAATAATTTTGGAATCTTCCTTCTGGCATTCTATCAATATGTTCTTTCCAGTCGTTCCTATATTAATTATTCGGTCTGTAGTTTGAAAATATTAGTTCCTTTCTAATATCTTCATTTCTTTTTTATCCAGCAGAGTAATAACATCTCAAACATAATTCTAAGCAGCAAAAATTGGATCCAAGAGGAAAAACTATTACCCGAGCCGTCATATCCTCGGCTTTGAAGTTTAGGTTATGCGAGGGATAAAGGGACAATTCGCCCTCTACTGCCAATAAGGATATGGTTGTAGTGCGAGTAGATGTCTGCCACGACCAATCACTGCTCTTGACGCAGGTATAGCGCAGGTATTGCTCTGATGTTGGTCAGCTGTATGTCTGCTAAACCGCAAACTAAAGCGGCCACTCCCACTGAGTATCCATATCGGCAACACTCGTGAAAACGTCAAGGCACGGAGAATCAGTGGCTACAGTATAAACACTACAAACCCTTTGGAAAGCAGACTTGTCCAAGTTAAGAGAAGAAAGAAAATATAGCAAGAAGACAAGCAGAATATACAACAACCCAATAGATACACAAGAATGGCGAAGAAAGGCAGCAAGTTTAAAAATGGAATCTATGTAGCCAAGAAAAAAATGTATTCAATGAATTTATTGGAAAAGGCTGATTATAGAAAAGACGCAAATTGACAAGTGAATAACACCATATATGACATGTTTGCGAGTGGTAACCCTTAGCGGTCGTATTTCGGATCATATGCAATGACTGTCCAGCAGACCATGATGTACAGTCTTTGAAGAAAAAAAAATGATGGCGCTACTCTTGATGGTGGAAAGTTAGAGTTTTGAAGAGCGATTCACACCAGTAACTTGTTACGTATGTTGTCTCATTTGAGTTGAAACATCGCGGCGTAAGTCTCTCTTCATGCATTTTTCGTATCTTTCGCTTTAGTGGAGCAGTCGGTAAGATGTATGATGTACATCGGAACATACTTAACATGTTCCCCAGTTACTGATGATGGCCCGCCAAATTAAAATGTGTGGCGAAGTAGTGTGGTTTATTCAGCACTGTCGGCTCGTAGCTCCGGTTTAGTGCAGTTTACGACGGCCTGTTGTAGGGTTGTGCCGTCCTCATTTCTCCACCAATCTCGTTACACTGGGGGGAGAACACAAACGCAGCCAAATAGCATAGGAATAAGTGTCTAAACCCCATATTCGAGTCAACTAAGTTTAATACACAATAGTGTCCCGACAATGTAGGGTCTTATTTTGTGCCCCTCTTTGTCCTAGGCTAGAATAGAAATAGGGTGGTTTTTTTTGATTATGGCAATATGATGACTTACCAGGCTGCCCAGTATTCCATCGGGGGGATCAGTGCTCGGATGTTCTCTCGTCGTTATAGAGAGGGCGCCTCTGATGCATGTTGGTTCAAAAGTGCGCCGTCGTGATTGTTGGAACTCCATCCGCAAGAGGCTTGGTCAAGGTTGATTTTAAATAAATTTGGTGTGAATTTAGGTTGATGCTGGAGATCCGAGGAGAAGTCGCTCTGTGCAATACACTCAGAAAAAAAAATAGTCACAAAGTTTTAGCTGCCAAGGAGCCATACCTGCTTCCAGATGTATCGGATTGGACGTTACTGTGTTATTGCCACAAACAAGCAAGCAAGGTCTCGAAAGTAACAAAATACATATTTATTTCATAAACCAGAAATAATCGGGACGACTTGCTCATGAATCTTTTAATAAAATCTTTTAATAGCCTATGTTTATTTTTACAATGCATCTTAATTTTTAACGTGCTTTCTTGCATTCTTTCATTCAGGTTATCTGATTAAATTTAACCCTAATTTTGAATATATTACATAAATCATATTATAAACTTTTGTCAATTATTAGATTTCTAAGGCAGGAAGCCTTGGCGCAGAGCTATGAGACTTGCGCTGGTTCGAGTCTCCATGGGGGAAGAAATTTTCTCATGGCATTTCGGCCAGTATGAGACCGGTGCCCACCCAGCATCGTGAGGCATTACCCAAGTTTCATTGCGAGAAAACACTCGAGAAAGCATTGAAAATGTTCAGCTTTCAGGTTAACTCCCGGCCTTAATGGTCCGACTTTACTGATAACAAACTTAATGTTCCTTTTCTTATTCCAATGTTACGTGCGATATAACAAACATAACGATGATTTTTTAAATTTCAGTTTTCAGATAAATCTTAAATTCTAATTAGTATTTCGTTGATTTGTTGAAAATACGTTCCTCGTTTTATTTGAATAGCATATCCCGAGTTTCTTTGCAAAAATAAATTGAAAATTGCGATCGTTAGGGCAATTTTTAAATTTTCACTTCAGATTAATCCATACTCCTAATGGCCTAATTCTGCTAACAATAGAAATGAAGAAGTTCCGTTTATTAGGAGATTGTAGCATTTAGTAGTCAGAATGTTTGGGTAATTTTGTTTTATTATTTTTTAAGTACCGGTGTGCTTTCAAAAATAAACACCTAAATATGGTTACTTTTTTTATATTTAGTTCCGTGGTCATTTGCATATTGGTAGCTCTGTTTGTTCGATTCTAAAGGGGAGGGGAGACAGGATACTCGGTGGAGGGGTAGATGCGTGGACATTGAGGGGCTTTACCATTGATTCTAGCAATGTTGTTTACTAGCATTCAGATATCTGTATTGTAGGCGATCTCACTGAAGTTAGCACTTATAGCACGTATATTATATTTATCATTTAAATCTGAGAATGTAAACAAATTTAAAAATTGATGTGCGTCCTAGTCTGTGAACTTTTTAAAGTACAAAGAGGCATGATAAATTCAAGGTTTATTCTGTGATCTGAATATAAAAGTGCTAACAGTATAAAACAAGTGAAGCATTCAAAGGGAAAGTTTAATATGTGAACATTTTATTTTTATTGTGGATTTTATGCAATTTCTTCAATTGTTATTAATCATCTGAAGATAAGTGAGTTTTTTTAAACTCGTGTTAAAATGCATTTGCTAATAGTTTTAGCACTATAATAAAAAAAAATTATTGAATAAACTGAGTTATCATAAAATTTTAGAATAAAACGAGCAATTTAAAGTTCCTATGGTCTCAAGAACTTTTCTTTGCATCAACCATTAGTTTGTTTAATAACATACATTTCATGAAGTATGATTTATAATTTAAAAATAATTGTAAACAAGCCAATGTAACCTTTTGTGGAAAGGTGTTTGTTTTTGCGATTTAACCCTTTCAAAGTGAACTTAATATCTTTTAAAAGTGAACGTGTTTCCTTTAAAGTTAGACTCTAAATGATTCCACTATAATTAACAGCGAATGAACTATTTTTAATACAATGATGGTTAAAGGAAAGAGCATATCCATGAGAGATCTTTCAAGTCCGGGAAAGAGTCTGATGAAATCTCCAGATGACGCTAAACAGCATGTGCACCGTCTAGGAAGAAAACAAAAATTATTAAATAGACGAGTAAATCTCTAGCAGATGCACCCAAGAAACGTGAAGGCATAAGCAATCGAGTATCTACTATAATGGAGACATCGAAGGCAACCATATATAAATCGAGTGCCAACTCAAGACGATATCTATAAGATTATTGATGATAAAACGGCTGATGTTATTAGACATCTACTTCAGACGACGATTCGAAGAAAAGTTATCTCCTTATAAATCCCCCTTTGCCTGCTTATAGGAACCAAAGTTTAACCCCCCATAAAAAGTAGAGTAAATCCACTCATCGAATTATCGGAAAGCAATAGGTGCCTAAAACAGAATACTAAAATCATGGGAACTATGGATAAACTGGTTGAAATACAAACTCTACAATGAAGGATAGTTTGAAAGTAAAATAAAAAATGAGGAAAAACACGCAAAGCAGTGAAATTTGATACAAAAAACACTTCAAAATACAAATAAAAACACGACAAATTTATAAAGATTTCACCAAACTACCAAAGTGTTCGCATTAAAAAGTAATGGGGTTCTTTAACTGTTTAAAAATGTATCGGGTGATAAAAATGATTGTAAATCAAATTCTAGTTTTCAAAATTCGAGTGAAATAATTGCAGTGAAGGTGATGCTCCCGATGGTACAAATTCAAGTGATGATTCAGCTCGGAAACTTGTAAGAGAAGGAACCTTTACAATGTGCTTAATCCAAAATTCGTTAGAGGACCTACGATATTTGATAGTTCTCCTTCCAAACATCTGAAAGTAAGAGAAAGCAAAAAAGAAATCATCAAATCCTCTTGAAGCATCGTCACCAAAATTATGTTTGGACCGACGGCTACAAAATGAACAAGACCTTTTGGAATGAGGATTTAACTAGATCCATTGAGTTTTCCATTTCAACACAAAACTCTGTAAAATACTAATACTAGTCAGGGAGGTGACCCTAGTAACTGTAATTCAAAACTTTTATTATCGGAATTCAGAGGATACAATAAATAAAAATAATTCGTTAACAGAAACACGCTGCATCCGTGAAAACTAATATGGCAGATCCTACTGGTAGAACTATTCGTATTAGACCTCCTCAAGTTCAACAGACATTTGGTTTTGATTATGTTTACTGAATGTATGTTTTTTAAGATATATTAATAATATTGAAATTATTATATTGTTCATGGGTCCTTTACAAGTTATACAAAGTTTCAACTCGATCCAATGTTTGTAAGTATGTGAAAATCGTTTTCACTAGATTCCGTTTACCTCGTCGATACAAAGACACTTTTTTATTTTCTGATGATCTGGCCGGGATTTTAGAAAAAAATGAATTATTGTATTGTCCGCGGGTCCTTTACAAGTATACAAGTTTCAAGTCGATCCAATGATTTTAAGTGGGTGAAAATCTGGTGTTGAAAGATTCCGTTAACATAGATAGATAGGATAGATACAGGCCAAGCTAATCTATAAGCGTGTGTAAAATACAAACCTGTCTAAAAATTGTAGTCTAACTTATCTCAGACTACACACGTCAGAAGAAATATCAAAAAATCAAATAGTGCAGTGAAAGCCTACTGTCCGCAATTACATTTTATAAATTACCAACTATATCAAAGGAATATAGCTATGTATTTTAATAATTGGTACTGGATAGTTTTATTCTGTTAGCAATTTTGGTAAAGAGAAATTTAAACAAATGCTAATTCTAAGAGAGCATCTTAAAATTAATCAGGAGTGAACTAAAACTGTGTTATTTAGTTAGACTTTCACGGCTGGACTTCATATACAATCTGTATATATCTTCAGGACTTGTTGCCATGGTAATGAGACTTTAAGGGATATAAAGGTGATTTTAGTAAAATATTCTCAAATTTGTTTTTTGTTTACTTTTAAATAGTTTGAAATATTTCTGCACAAATTGATATAAATATTATTGATATTGCTCATTTTAAGTATTTAATTCATTTTTAGAAGTAAGGCTGCTTCCCTATTTGACACAACCAACGTTTTACTTAAGCTGTTTTTTTTTTTTCGAGAAACTAAAATAAAATGTCATTAAGAGACCGTTTTTTTTTTCTTCAGAAAGTATATAGAGGAAATGTATGAACATTTTTGAGCATGTACAGTCCATACATCTGTTGATATGGAACCTCTTTGGTACTCTTACAATTATTGTTTTTTCTAAAAAATGAAAACTTTCAAAAATTAAAAAAAATTGAAGTTTAAAACAAAAAAATGTTTTTCTAAAAGTAAGAAGAAGGATGCACAAGAGCGGATAGAATAAGGATGAAACTATAACGAGAAGAATTAAATATATATAAAATTGAAGATTAAATCAGCGAAAATAATAAGAAATGGACAGAACACTTAATGACGAATGAACAACGAAAGAATACCAAAAAGAACCTTCCTGTATAATCCCAGAGGAATAAGAGATGTTGGCCGACCACGCAGAAGATGGACTCCCACTTTTAACTTCGCCGGAACAAAGCTGCATAGCCTAAACCTTGTAGAAGAAGAAGAAGAAGAGAGGAAGAAGAAGGAAGAAGAAGAAGAAGAGAAGAATGTAATTCAAAAGTGGTTCAGTAAACTTATTAAACATATATCTGAAACATTGAAAAAATAAATCAGATTTATACCTCAAATAGTTTCTGAGGTCCACCGCTGTGGTCTCGAGGTAGCGTGCTGCCTTGTCACGTAACGGGCCGGGTTTCGATTCCCGATCGGGACAGTTTCCTGGGTGAGGTTTCCTTCGGGATTTTTCCTCACCTGTAAGGACAGATGTCAGGAAGCTTAAGGCCCAAGGTCCCCGAAAATCATCCGTTCATCATCATCATCCTTATCATTATGATCCTTCACTGGTGTGGAAAGCAACGGAAGTTACCACACCTGTAATTTCCTTAGTAAGCTGCAAAGCATAGCATGAAAATGGCTATGATTGCGGGAAAGACCTGTCCTCGGCCAGAATACTATGGATGAGTGAATAGTTTCTCTCAAAGTTTTACATCTTAACATTGTCGGGATAGGGCTTTTAACCCTTGAGAACGTCGAACGCAATCTCTGGCGAAACGATGGAGATTTTTAAGCCTCATGACCACGGCCAACAAACCCGGAATATATCTACAGATTGTGAAAACTCATTTTTAATATTGTACATAATATATCTCCATAAATGTTCCATAATTACTAAAATAACATTTATGCTTGTCACATCGCCATAGATTTTTTTTCTCCTATTTCATTTTTATATATCATCTTCTTCATTGTTCGTATATCTGATTATATTTCAGATAGGATTTGTTTTTGTTTGAAAATATGAAAAATTATATTTTTTATTTGTTGTTTACTTGTGTTGTCGATGTGACTACAAACACGATATTAATCAATGTGACGTGGAAAAAATACTGTAAATAGTGTACATTAAAGAACCTAATAATAGACAGAATATATAAAAATGAATACATACGTTAAAATTAACGAAAGATTGCTTCATACAATATTAAATAATGTGCGTAACAGCAAAATCTAGCGCAACAGTAAAAAAACTACCCAATATTATAAATAATATTGTATTAAATAACACATTATTAACTTTATTTCATACGAGTATTTTTTATATTTAGTTCTTTTAATATGAATTAAAACACATTTTCTAGACTTCAATAAAAAAGTGTGAAACACAACAGTGAAGTCAATATGTACACCCTTAGACAAAAAAAAAATGAGTTTACTGATCGGGGAACTTCGTGAGCACTCGCTGAAGCCTTATCACATTAACCACGTTTTCAGTAATTGTACTGTGTTGTTTGCTAGTTAACGCGTGCACACTCAAGTAACATAAAAGAGAGAGCTTGCCTTTGTGGTGTTTCCGTGGTCGCGGAGGTTTAACACACAATATTTGTGTTCGTAACCTCACGGGTTCGATTTCCGTTCTACTTTCTTTTCTTGTTTTTTTTACTGAATGTTAGGATAGCATTTCGCCTGTAAATATAGTTTCATATTTAATTTATATTTGAGTTTTATGACTTTAATGCACACATAAAACCCATAAATGAAAACCTTTAATAATTAAATGAAGAAAAAATGAAAACTTTAACACAATTAATATTCGGGTGTATGAACCCTCAGCACCTATTACCGCCCTCAATCTGCGGGGCATTGATGCAATCAAATTTCTACAGTCACATGGACTTTCGGCTAGAGCATCCAGACGTCCTGAATTTGTGCCCATTAGCCATCTTTCGTCTTTTCGTGCATCTGCAGGACAATTAGAGTTCATTATAAAACAAACTTGTTAGAGGCTGTTGCTTTTGCGCAGGAACGTGTGTGCCATCAGTCTATTAAAATCATACATTGGACATCACTTAGAACAACCCTGAATGTGGAAAATAATTGTACAATAACGACATTAACATTGATTTAGTCCCGATTGAGGGTCTTTCCACTTTTCAGCGGTTGCCCTTTTACCAGCCGCTGCTGGCCCTTCACATCCACATGTGTTAATCACAGAGGTAGATGATCAACAGCAGTGTAGGGGTGACATGTGGTTAGCATGTCGAGTCCCCCAGCCGGTTTAGCTGGTTCCTCAACCTGGAGCCGCTACTTATTGTAGCTTACCCCAATTGCCTCACGATGCTGGGTGGGCCACCGGTCCCATACTGGCCGAAATACAATGAGAAAATTTCTTCCCCCATGGAGACTCGAACCAGCGCAAGTCCCGTAGCTCTGTCGCCGAGGCTTCCTACCTTAACCGCGGGATTTAGTTCAATTGTCAAAATAAAATGTATTTAATTCATGAAACATTTTAATACAAATATCACGAAAAAAAAAGCTACATAATTGAGGACGCGAACTTGCAACCTTTCATTAACAGAAACAGTGACTGCATGCTTTATCGCTGACCTAACAAGGCACGTAGGAGTATCTTCACTCAGTTCATGCCACATTACGCAGTAGCTCAGGGCCTGCACAATTCTGACGGTTTTACTAATGTGAACCCAGCGCTGTTGTCTAGTAGGACTTAGAAGAAATATTCGTTCAAGAGATGACTTTTTTTTTGTCTGAGGTTGTACCTAATTAGAACGTTGTATTTTCCAACTCCTACAAATATTTTATTTTCTGGATTTACTATAATAAATCGGCAATTAGAATTATAGGGAGTCATCGCCTAAATAAAGAAGACAATACACTTTTCCTTGATATTCCAAGATATCTATAATAATAATATAATAATACTTAATACTAAATAATAATCAAATAATATATAACATTATTATATTATTATTAGTATTATTATTATTATTATTGTTATTTTATTATTATGCGTTACTGATATTTTGAAAATAAAATAGAGTTGCAAATTTAGGTTATTAATTAAGATGGAAGCCTATTACATTATGACACATATCTATATATGATATATATATGTCCACCGGCTATGGTCCTCGAGGTAGCGTTCTGCCGTTGTCACGCATGCAGGCCCGGGTTCGATCCCCGGTCGGGGCAATTTTTTTCTGTGTGAGGTTTTTGTGGCCGTTTTTTCCTCACGTGTAAGACAAATGTCATGAACACTTTAAGTCCCAAACGGTCCCCGAAATCACATGGGGCCCCTCATCAATCCTTAATCATTATTATCATCATCATCATCATCCTTCACCGGTGTGGAAGAGCAACGGGATATAATAATAAGAATAATAATAATAATAATAAGACTAATAATAATAATAATAATAATAATAATAATACTCATAATAATAATAATAATACTAATAATAATTATATAAGACTAATACTAATAATAATAATAAAAATGTATAACTAAAACAAGAACCTCCAGTAAGAGCTTCAGTTTTTGTCGTAATGAAGTTTCAAATCATCTTCAATATCCTCTTGTGTGGTTAAAGAGATCCGTAAAATGCTCTGGCTGCTGACAGAAACTGGCTTAGAACCTGCAGATTGTTGTATTTCAAATTGGATATTGGTAGTGAGGCTGGCATGGTCTTGCTGTGGTCCCATTTCTTGTTCCATGAAGGTGTCAAATGCTGTCCTAGCAATGATGTAACATTCTCAGGCTCCATTATAAGAAGTTCTTACATTGATTGTACGAACAGTACAATGAGAATTTTCAAGTAATTGGACGTGTGGCAACAAGGGCAGTTTTGTTTATAATGTGGGGCTAAAATAATCATCCCCATTTGGAGTACATGTGAGGCTCAGCTTCTAACCACAGCGAAAGGACTTAATATGAAATAAAAAAAAAAAGTGTAGAGCTTTGTTTTTGAATGACATTACTAAAAGTTTGACTTGGATTCTTCTTTCATAGGAGCAAATGACTTAGAATGTTCTTTCATTGGAAAACCAGACTTCAAAAGCCCATTTTTCATTGACTTGCAATGTATTTGCAAGTTTTTATGTTGTGCATATTGTAGAACATAGCCTAATCTAAGAGATGCCGTCAAAATCTCAATTTAAAATTTTTCCTGACTTATATTGCTATTTGCTTGGACCCTTCATTTATATTATATATATATATATAATATATATATATAGTTTCAAATATTTGGGCTGTGATGTTGGCTACAATGTGGAAAGAGATATTGACTCCAAAATAAAATAAATTTCAAACGGTGTGTGGGACAATACAGAGAACATTTCAAAAAAATAAAATTAGAAAAGAAACCAAGATAAAAATGTATAATGTTATGGCGGTTCCCACAATATTGTATGGATGTGAAACTTGGGCTCCAGTGAAAAAACAGAAGGATAGAATACAGACGGCGGAGATGAGGGTTCCTAAGACAAGTAAAAGGATGTACAAGACTTGATATAGAATAAGAAATGAGGATATAAGAGAATAATTGAAAGTACACAGCCTTTATTGGATAAGGTCACGAATACAGACAGAAATGGATTGATCACATGGATGGAATGAGTAAGGAGAGGTATCCATTGTTAGCAAGAAATTATCAAGCAAGAGGAAGACGTGATGTTGGAAGACCTAGAAGACGTTGGGCTGATGCATTATGAAGTCGGAACGGGCAATTGCCTAATCCCTGGAGTGATGATGATATATCTAATATATATATATATATATATATATTAATATATATATACTATAATTCATTTATATTTAGCTATTCAATCTATACTATTGGTAACAGGGTGAAAATTATTTAAACCGACAAACTCTGGGAGGTTATAGGGGACACCAAAACAAATGTTTTTCCCCTAACCATTCTTTTCCTATGAGGATTATTTAAAACCGGTAGAGGGCGTATTACGCTCTTCAGTTTGTCATGACTGCAACTGCGTGTTGATGGTAGGAATTGGTTTTGTCCACCAGTGTAGTAGTGAATTGTATCGGTTTACTAATGGAGCGATACACCTGGAGTGAGTACACTGATATGTGTGGGCAGGTGTGTTGTTGGGGACTGTTTAATTTGGGACATATCTCTCTCCTACCTAGGCCATTAAATTGGCAGGCACTATTACAATTTTCTCGCCAGAGCATTGCCAGAATTGCTGGAAGATGTCCCCGCTTCCTACAAGACAACGCATGTGGTTTCCAACATGACGGGGCGCCGGCACATTTCAGTCGTCGTGTGCGTCGATTCATGAACCAACGGTTTTCAGAAAAGTTGATTGGCAGAGGTGGTCCTGTACCATGGCCTGCTCGATCCCCAGATATGACCCCCTTTGGATTTTTTTGTGTGGGGAGAGATGCGCGAAACTTTGTTTACACAACTCCTGTTTGCATCAGAAAGGGATCTGGTTGCCCGGATAGTAGACAGCAGCAGGAGCAATTAACGATACTCCTGGAGTTTTTTGTTTTGCCCGTGTTAGAACATGATCCGCTGGTTGTAACCTTTGTTTACATGTCAATGGAGGCTTTTTTGAACCTCTACTGTAATTAAGTAATTGCGTTGTGTTAATGGTGTTTGTTTATTGGTAATAAAAAAACGCAAAAAGTTGTTTTGTTGGTTTAATTAATTTGCCGCTAGAGAAATCTTCCTCCAACCGGTTTAAATAATCCTCATAGGAAAAAAATTACATTAGGGAAAAATATTTGTTTTGGTGTCCCCTACAACCTCCCAGAGTTTGTCGGTTTAAATAATTTTCACCCTGTATATACCAATGCTTCAACAAGGGTCAACAAGTACGGACCTAATGCATTCTGCTGATGATGGAACTAGTCCCAAAAGGCCTACAGAGTTTCAAAAACAACTTAGGTTGAGGAGACGGACCTACAAGGTGACTATAGTTTTTAATCATACAATGGAAGCAGTAATAATAAAACTCATGATAAAACACAATCGATATATTGTGGTATGAGCATTTTATGGAATTGAAATTCTCGTGACATGAATCTTTTATATTACCTCATCACGCACATTGTAGACACATATTAATCTAGTGCTTCCGATCTCATACACGCCAATCCGGTCTGTACTTGAATTTCAAACTTACTTGTTCCCAATAAAGCCTCTATTAAACTAGATTAATGAAAATCAGCCTTATTAAAATTTAATTTATTAAATAAAATTTATAATCCACCGTAGTGATCTCGGGGTAGAAGGAGAAACGCTGCTTCTACGCAGCGGGCCCGGGTTAGATCCACGGTCGGGACAATTTTTCCTCGGGGTTTTTTTCATGTGGTGCATTTCCTCAACTGTAAGACAAAACTTCAGAAAAACTTTAAGGCCCAAACGGTCCCCGAACATAATATGACCCTTTCCTATCATTATCATATTCGCCATCGTAGTATGAATATGTGTATAACAGCGTGTGTTTAGTTTAGTGTTGTGTTGTCTCAGGGAGGCCCTGACATTGAGCTGATCATTCATTCAGAAGGCCCTTCATGTCCTTGTGTGACCCATAGTTTAAAATCATCTCTCCCGACAGGACCGTGCCACTGTAAGGCCCAGGTGGTGTGTGGCATATAAATTGTACGTATGACGTGAGAGGTAAAACTAAATAAATTTCATGGCAAATAAAATTACATTTTATAACGTAAACTAGTACAGTATCATCTGGGATAGTTTGTACAACAACAAATTTTTTCCGTACCATATTTTCAATTTTTACTTTGAATTTTATTCTAGACGCTTGAACGTTTGTGCGAATCATATCATTGGATCTTGATGGGGCAGGGGCATGACGTAATAGGGGTAGGGTGGGGCTGTGTGTTCCGGATTTTGCAAATCGAACGCTAGGCAATAAAAACCTCGTAATTCCATCAGTCATTGAAAACCACATAACCAGTAATCAGCACAGAAATATGTGATGCATAACCTGTTGAGAAGACGGACTTCAAATGTATTAATAACTTGACTTGTATTCTGTATTTTTTTGTTATCCTTTAGAGCATCGTAGATGCTTTAGGAATTGTTCAGATTACAACCTATATGTAAACACAATATAAAATGTACACACATACATACATAAATATATAACGAAAACTATTTACATTGCAACTAAAATACAGCAAATATCAAGGGCAAGCACTTTTACAAGAAAAGATAACGATGCAATTGCTTAATGGAAGTTGTGTGAGACAATAAAATATAGTAAAAATATGGGAACTAGTGCTTATCAAATTTTCATAATTTATTTAAAACAGTTATTTCTTTCTCCTATAAATTACCAAAATGGAGTTACGAGGTGTTCATTGTCCACCATCGAAATGTGGCTCAAATTAATATATCAAGCTCTTCGTTGTGAGCTGACCATGAAAAACAAACAACGCCTAACAATAGAACACGTTGATACGAAACTGCCATGACAAACATTTTATCAATTAGAAGAGATCAACAAAAAAAACTACAAGCCCAATAGTAATGAAACAATTAGCATTAGAACAATCAACATTAGGTATTGAGAACAAATGTGGCTTCATGTCTATACATATGGGTCGCTAATGAATAGAGAAGCAGGCAGCAGGAAGTAACGTGTAAACTCTTCTCTTTTTACATCTCTCTTGGGAAATATACAACACATTATGACGGTGAATTACAAGCAATACTTACAGCCCTACAATAATTGTTTCTTCATATCAATTCCTTCCAAAATGCTGTAATACTTTCTGACTCTAGCTCAGCCATAATGACACTAACACACAACCAGACCATCCAAACCATAGAATAATAGAAGGCCAAAAATTGCAATCAGGATGTTGAAAAATCTAAACAGAATGTTGTTCTACAATGGATTACCAGCACATTGTGGCGTGGAAGGTAGTGAGAAGGCTGATATGCTTGCAAAAAGGTACACTCATCCAACGGAGTAAGATCAATTACCTATCTTACAAATCAGTATAACTCTACAACCAAAATGAAATAAAATCCCCATATAGCCGAACAAAACAAAATCCAATGTAAACCAAGATATGGAAGACATTACTAGAACCAGATACAATACCAAACCGCCCCGATCATTGCAGTTGCATCATTTCGTCTTGAAACTGGTCATGATTGCTTGGCAGCACATCTACATAGAATTAAGCTACTAGACTTTCCACACTGCATAGTATGCAAGGACACAAATACAATAATGAACAAGGATCACTTGATGTCCTGCGCTGATCTTCAGAAAACAGTTGGAACACCATTCCAAATTGCTGAATATTATTGGGTAGCCCGCAAGCGAATGATGACAAATCAAGAGCTTCAGAACATTTGAATACTACTACTACTACTACTACTACTACTACTACTAACTACTACTACTACTACTACTACTACATTTGACGCATAACTAAATTAAAAATTAAACGTGACTAAAACTATCTTTGGAACCCGAGAATGCGGGAAACATTCTAAAGAGAAACTATCTGTGAACCTTACGCCTTGGTGAACGTGTATACGACGATGCGAAGAGCCTATTGCTAGTGTTTTCTGGTCAGGCCATAAAGATCGTACTTTGTTAGATGAAATTTTTCCGAACAAGGATGTTATGCTCCAAATATTGCCACCGAAGACAACAAAATATTGCTAATATATTGATGTATACTTTTTAGGCAATACACGCTCTATATGAGAAGGATAATTTATTTTGTAATATGAGAAAATGGTATGAACATGTCTGCAGAGATGGATACCAACAGATTGCCTAGGAAAAGTCTGAACTTCAACCCAAGAGGAGGAAAAAGAGATCGGAGACGCCCATAGAGAAACTTCGTGGGAGACGCCCACGAAAGAGATGGACACAGCAGCTATAATACTTGGAGCCGGACGAACCAAAAAGGTTCAATCCTTGCAAGAAGAAGAAGAAGAAGAAGAGAAGAAGACTACAATGTGAAAACTAGAAGTAAAGTTACATGATCGTCATGTCATCTTCAGATTTCACTCTGTGTTATACAATCAACTTTCTGCAACAAACGTTCAAGCCTATGTTACAATATTCTTGTCAAAAGACTGGTTACGACATTGACATACCAATATCATCGTTTGAAAATGTAATTAGTGGCGTTTGATATTGAACTGCCTGAATGCAGATGTTGAATGTGAAAAAGTGTCTTAGTCAGATGTGATTATTGCTCTGTTCCACTTTATTAAAATTCCACCTTGCACTATGAAGACTGAATAGCTGTGCAACATTATCAATCATTGTTCAGTTTAACATAATTATTTCAAGCAGATGGAAATACAGCAATAAGACACGACATTAAGAATTCATTCTTAGCTTGAAAAACTTTTAAATGGTCGTTTTCATAAACATCACAAATAAATCCTTCTTCGCACAAAGAATAAAATAAACTGGCTTTAAAACCCTCACAGTGGATGAGGGGAAGAATTAATATATTTTCTATTCTTTCCAGTGGCGCCAGTACCAATTAAATAGATATTAACACCTTCTAGACCACCACCAAGAAATTCAACATAGCAGATAGTTAAACATCGTAACCTATAATCTGATACCTCCAAGAAGGATAGAAACAATTGGCTAGCCCATATTTCAGCGCATGGATCGTCACAGAATACCAAAACAAATTCTTCACTACATTCCTCGAGGCAGAATATCTGTGGGTCGACCTTTTCGGAGATGGCGGGAGACCGTAACAGCGCCACTGGGCCTAATACTTGAAAGGCAGATGATGATTAACAGGGTCACTCAAACAACATTTACCCGAACATCCTCGCATGGTCTCAGATGCGCAGAAGACCATTTTCATCCCCTTGACTGCGGGTAGTCTAACATACAGGCATTGAATGTGTCACATTCAATTCCAAAATAGTGTGTACTGTCATCTAAAAAATATTAGATTTCGTCCACCTACTTCTAAACCCTCGTAACATTCTTGATCTTCCAACTGGCCGTTTTCCTCCTCTGGTTTCCTACAAAAGCTTCCATAGCCTACCTCTTTCATTCCCTATTTGTGCCACATGTCCTACCTATTTCAAATTTTTTTTTTTATTTTTATTACATTAGGTTTGGAAATTTTACTATTGCCTAGTGGAGTTCTCGTATCCAAATAATTAATGTAAGTGATGGGTTTGATTTAAAAATAATAATATTAATTATTAACATGAATAATATTTGACTATTTAACTCATGCCCCAAATGGGAGTCAATGACCAATCAACATTACAATGATTTTTTATTTACAACCAATCATAGTCGGTGTTCGCCTAGAATTTACCAACTAAAGTTTATCATAATAAAGAAAGCACCTCCTTTTAACATTCTGAATAGGTCATAGCATTATTTTGCAGTAAGGAACCATTCCTTCATAGAAGAGCTCCACCTGGACCTTCTCGTGCCGGCAACAGATGCCTACAAAGAACTGCTGTGGGAACTCAACGAGAAGAGAAACAGATATGGCCTGAGTTCTACGCAACGGATGCGATGATCTACAGGGAATGGACAGCAGCCAGATACGACCTCAGATACAACCGTGACAGAGATCGCGGTCCATGGTTTCCACCACAGGATATGCACCAACAGTGAAGCGTCATAACCCAGAAGAAAAGTGCAAGTGCAAACTATGTGGGTCGCACTGCGACCGATATCACCTATTACAGTGTAAAAACATAGGAACATCGATAACAGACTTTTGTAAGACATGAAAACAGTTCTTTCTACATGGCCATTGGCTGCAATAATACCTATTATATTATTATTATTATTATTATTTTGCAGTGACTGACCTCACTAAGAAATACGGCTACCCGATTGTATATATAGTGCATGAATGTCAACACATACCGCATGCGGAGAGTTAATATAAAACATTTGGAGCATGATTATACCACTAAAAAAGAAACCACTGTTTGCACTTTCTTAATGTTTTTTCCCAAAAAATATAATCGTCATATTTCAACATCATAGGACATCAGAAATTAATTAATAATACGGTTTGATGTGTTTCATTTTTTCTCCACTAGAGTGCATTCTTACAATATTGCGTTCCTTTGGCAATAAATAATATGATCTGGTTGCAGCGACGAACAAAGAAGCAAATGAAGCGTAGCAATCGTTTCTCATTTGTTTTTAAACATCGCCCGTTTACATTAAATATATAAATATTTAAAATAACTATATTTAAATAATGATTTGTGAGCAAACAACTTAATTTTATTCGTTAAATAGTCCTAACAGATGCCACTCTTGATTTCCAAATTCTCTAGATAAATTCACTCCTCACTTCGTGAGTCGTGAATTTATCGATAATTTGGAAATCACATCGTGCATTACTTATGATAAATTATTAGTTTGCAATAATTTTATTCTCATTTTCTTCCAGTTTTGACACCCAGTACTTATTTGGGGTTAAATAATCATTTTTTTTTGCTTCAAAAAATCCAGTAAGGTCTATTTTATCTATGTGTAATATTAGTTTGTCGATTTTGGACATTTAAAACCCATAAAAATTGATTTTTAAAAATGACGTCTCTGGTCTCTCCTAATGTTCACTTTTTTTTTTTTTTTTTTTTTTCCCCCGTAACTTGTATTTTTTAATATTTTGGTACACTTTTCTCTGAAACTATGAAAAATAGGAGAATTATTTTTGGCATGAATATGCCGTTTAAAGAGCTCTATAATAATAAGTTAAATTTATCTTTGTGCTATTGACAGTGTTTGAAATAAAAAAAAAGAAATTATGCAACATTTTTAACAAAAAAAAATTGGTCTTTGAATTTTTAAAAAAATAATTACAATACTTATCTGAACACAAGCAAACCTCATTATTTCAAATGAACCATGAACAATAACATACTAATTTTGAAATAATTGGATAAGTAGTTTGTGAAAAAATTGTACCAAGACATACTTTTAACATAATGGATTTTTTTGTATTTTAAATTACTCATAAAGAAATATGTCAAAAAGTTAACCAAAGTGTCATTATGTTCAGGAAGACTTGTTTAATTAGTGATATAATTTTCATACAACATAACTTAAGATAAGCTGAAAAATAATTATTTTTTGTATGTCCTATTTTACAAACCAAATTGCAAGGAAATTAGTAACCGGGTGCCCTTAAGGAATTTGACGTGATACATAGTTATTATAATCATTTCCTACTCAGGGTTATATTTTCATTATGACTAGTAACCATGATTTTGCAGGTACGGACAAAGCCTGCTGATAGGGATCGTTTACCCAAGACCCTACGTTTACCTGCGCGAGTTTTGTAAGGTCATGCTTCTTCCTTAGTGGAACGACCTTTTCTACTATACTACCAACTGGCACTTTCGAACTCGGAGATTAATGGTCGCACAGATATAAAATCTCTATACATCCCTATCCTCAGCTAATATTTTTCAATTATTTCCTATATAATTCACCTCTCTAAAAACATGGTTAATGTTATTCTCTCATCTCATTCTTACCTACCAACTGGGCGAGTTCTCTCTGGTTTTCCTACTAGAAGCTTCCATGCCCTTTTTCATTCCCCATTCCTGCCACATGCCTTACTATCGCAGACTACGAGTCTACATGATTTTATTAGGCCCTATATCAGGTTATCACAAATATCATATATAAATATGAAAATCAAATAAAACTAAGTTTTTATTTTTATTTAATTCATCAAAAACTTGGAACAAAACTTATGTCGATGGAAATGGATTTCTTGAGGAGAGCAGCAAGATGTTCAAAATTAGACAAAATAAGAAATACTGTCATAAGAGAAAAAATGAATATTGGTTATTCAGTAGTAGATTACAGTATAAGCAATTAAATTGGTATGGGCACGTACGAAAAATGCAAGAAGAAGATTACCCAGGAAAACATTGGTACATAGTATTTTTTAATACAAAAACAAAAAATTCTAAATTTGATCGAAAATGTCGAAACATTTCACCCAACACCTCCCTTAACATCCTCATCCGACGCTAATCAGTATCAACATTATGACATGTCTTCTGAATATATGTTCTGAGGAGGGATTTTCAGTTTAATGCAGGAATATGGTGCACGATCTATCGTTTGAAAATTGTACACTAACACCCTCTAGCTCCGAGATTGAAAATTCCACAATTAAAATTTTCAATCCCACCGGGTATTGAACCCGTGTTGCTAATCAGGAAGCAGACATGATTCCATTTGAACTAGCACGGCGGGCTGATGCAGGAATTACAATATTTTAAGCTAAAATTGTGAAGAGTAGTTCAGAAATTTCACATTTTGCTTTGCTTTATATAAATAACTGAAATGTTACCAGTTTGTTGCCATGGACGCATAGTAATGACTAAATAGCGTGTTACATTTACGGGCACTGAGGAAATAGAAGAATGCTGCCTACGGGATACAATATTGCTATAGTTCACTCCCTCATAGTTTTACTATAGCCCAGTTCTTGAATAACTAGCGTGTAAATTGTCAGAAACGTCCAATCAAATGATTAATCTTTATAAAGTACTTTATAGCTAATACCCGCCCTACGCTCTACGCCTAAATAAATGAAAATGAATGTGCTTTTATGTTTAGTTGAATAAGTAAAAGGAAAAATAATTATAAATTCATATTTTTAGATACCCGTGCTGATTACCCGGCGTTGTCCGGGTATCTACTTATCCCGATCTTCTTGGCATAAATGAGGTGAAATACGAAAATTAATGTTTTATGTTTAGTTAAATAAGTAGGAGGAAACATTTATCGTAATTATTTTTAGATAGGCCTACCCCGTGCTGTTTACCCGGCGTTGTCCACGAATCTACTCATCCCGATCTTCTTGGCATAAATGAGCTGAAAGACGAAAATTAATGTACTTCTTATGATTAGTTGAATAAGTAAAATGAAAAAAAAATATATATAAATGTATATCGTCATTATTTTAAGATTCCCCGTGCTGATTACACGGTGTTGCCCGGGAATCTACTTATCTCGATCTTCTTGGCTAAAAGACAAAATTCGTTATTGTGAGTTATCCGTAAAAGGATACCCGCCATGTGCTGTTATGCTTGCACAGAAATCTACGTACTTGTCTCAATCTTCTTGGCA
Organism: Diploptera punctata; assembly: GCA_030220185.1. Classification (NCBI taxonomy): domain Eukaryota; kingdom Metazoa; phylum Arthropoda; class Insecta; order Blattodea; family Blaberidae; genus Diploptera; species Diploptera punctata. Next base: position 54,406 of record JASPKZ010002060.1, read on the forward strand.
TCAATAAAAGACAAAAATGGTTATTGCGAGTTATCCGTAAGAGATAAACATGCTGTCGCGGACTTTTATGTAGAGCTTTTTGAGATATTCAATTCTGTGTACATTAATTTTGTGTATTTGTTATGGTAAGCCATTTAAGCGTCCAAAGAGCTACTTTTTTCACGTTTTCCACTACAAAGGGCGATTTTTAAGGGGAGTTGAGTATCACAACTCTCTTATAGCCTATGTTCATCCCGGGAATCTCCTGAACATTTTGCAAAAAGCCTCATCACAATCGGATCAACGGTGTGGCCGCGCATAAAGTACGATCAAACAAACAAACATTCATTTTTATATAGGCCTATTAGAAGTTAATTTCCTTTTAATAATACGTGGCATGGGAGCTCAGTGAGCAAGTTGTTGCTGTGCATTGCAATTACGTGATTATAGTGACTTACTCCTTCAACGTTAGTTTTAATTTTCTTAATTAGATTTCGATGTTTTTCAAATTAAGTAACGACTCAGTTGTCCTCACAAGGCCGAGTGGACTTGTTTCAGATTCTGTATAATAGCACGCATTTCCAGAATTGAGCCTATGTTTAATTTCCTTGTGCATCTCATTCCTATTTGTGATTATTGTCTTCTTCTTCTTCACTTCCTGGTTTAGGAAAGAGTTGCCTGTTCCGTCTTCACTAATAGATCTAAGACCATCTCTTCCGAGGACGTCCGACATCTCTTCTTCCTCTTGGAAAATAATGTGATTATTGTATGGCCGGAGTTGCTAGATGATCTTGAAGAAGGCAGATATAACGTACAGTCGACTAGACCATCAAACAGCAATCTCATTGGAGCAATGGAAGTTCCTAACGCTGACCAATCAGAAGGCAGATACAACTTACGAACACATCGCGGTGAACGTATAAATAGGACAGACAGCGGACAGAATTGCCAGTCTCAGGACAACCCTTGAGGATGCCAGACGCAGTTTCTGGCGAAACGTCGGGGAACTACAAGCCTCACGACCACGGCCTACAGCCCGAAAATCTTTTTCAAGATCAATGTGATTATTGTTCCTAGGTATTTGAATTCAGTTACTTACTTCCTCAAAATTTCCCTCATTTGTCATTAGCTGTCCATTTCCATTATATAATGTATTTCTACGTGTGACCATATATTTAGTTTTATTGATATTTACTTCCAGTCCTAATTTCTTAGTGTTACTCAATATTGTGTGCGTGTTGTCCTTTAGTATCTCCTCGCTATCGGCCAATAGTACTACATCATCAGCATAAACTAACAGCTTATTAATACCATTGCGTTGTAGGCCTTCTTAATCATCCAGAGATTTGATGGTATGCTCTAGTACAAAATTAAATAATAGAGGAGATAGTGCATCCTTGCATCAACCCATTCTGGTTTCAAAAGTGTCCGAAAACTATTTGCCTACACGCACCCTACTCTTTGCGTCATTTAGACACACTCGTATAAGTCTAACTAACTTTTTAGGAATTCCCAACTCCAGCAGGATACTATAAAAATTACCGGAGACTTTAGCATTTTTAATATAAACATAATCCATCCATAGTAATTCTGCCCGAAGGCAGGTCCTTCACTGCAATCATACCATTTCCATGCTATGCTTGCAGATTTACTAGGGAATTATAGGTGTGGTAGCTTCCCCTTGCTTTCCACACCGGTGAAGGATGATGACCATATGATTTCGGGGACCGTTTGGGCCTTAAAGTTTTCCTGACATTTGTCTTACAGGTGAGGAAAAACCCCGATAAAAATCTCACCCAGAAAAACTGCTCCGACCGGGAATCGAACCCGGGCCCGCTGCGTGACAAGGCAGCACGCTACCTCGAGACCACAGCGGTGGACATAAACCTAATAAAATTTATAATCGCTATATATGTATAAAATGCCTTATTATATTCCGAACTCCTCTATATTAAATATCCATTGGCCTATGTGTAAATATATGTATGGGTCTATAGTTGATAACAACTGTCCATCGATCGTTCATATTGACTCTGATGCTTATCGACAACATAAGCACTGGATTTCAAGTTTTTTTCTCTCTCTCTTTATCAATATTCCACACGAAACATAGTTTTAAAGCCATCCTGACCTCCAAACTTGAAATTGATTCTGTACACAATAAAAATGCATGTCATCATGCATATCAGCGGAAGTAGTGCAAACACGTTAAAGGTTATCCACTCTTAAACTGATCCTCATCAAAACAAAACCCATAAATCAAATCTCAGAACAAAACCATGTAACCTGCTCACTTTTCCACTGGTTATGGACACCGATGTACGATGTAGAAGCAATGAGTACGCGAAAAAGTAGTTCCCTTCATTAAATTAAAAATATATCCTTTAAATACACTTGATATTCTTTGTGAATGAAAATAATAATATTCAAAACATAGAAAATATTCTAAAATATATAGGCCTATAATCAATAATTACAACTTAAAATATCCTAGTCTGATTAAGTTAAATAAACTTTAATAAATGTTGATAATAAGCGTTCTTAGAATTAGTTTATTACATATGGACGATGCATTTAACTCATGCTTCAGTCGATTCTGATGCAACAAAATGGCTGAATGTGTCGAGTATTCTGTTGCTGTGTCGCCATCTAAATTTTTAAAACACAAGTCTGGTAAACATTTGACTAGCTAGTGGTAAAAAAAAAAGTTATTTTAAATGCATTTCACATATTCACCAGCTTTCTTGTAATCTACCCCATCCAAAGATCACATGTCTTATATACTTCACACACGTGCATGTCAAAGTGACAGTAATTAAGGCATGAATGGCGGAAGGATACAATTCGTGGTTTATGTTAGAATCACTCTAAGAGCGGATAAGGTATAAATACACTACTTTAATCTGAACTCTCTCCTAAGCGTTGGAACTGAAGTGGAGAGGAACTTAGATATGAAACTACATTTCAAAATATTGTCCAAAAGTCTGCAAGATACCATGTTATTAACGATTGTTGATTGTTGGAATATTAACGAAATGGCTGAACAGTAATAAAAAGAATCTAAGTCGACGTTGCTGGTTAAATCTATTTTAATTAGAGATCGTTTTTGTCACTCCTGGTGGACTAGTTGTTACCACCACGCTCGCCTCTAAGTTTAAGATTTTCAGGTTCAAAACCTGGTCAGGGAGGATGAGGCAGGATAACCCTAAGTGTGGTTTCCATCCGAAGAGAATTAAACCCATAGGCATCATGTCGTAGATTTTTTAGGAAATTTAATAGTGGTCTCCTTATTTTATGGTTGATGGCGAAGAAGGGACTTGTTGGGCGCCAGGATAATGAAAGGATTCCTCTTTAGTTGAGGAATTTGGGTAGCTCAGTGGGTTTTGGTAGGATGAGATGCTTGGTCCCGACATACGCAAGGAGCGTGCGGACACAATTGAATCACACTGCTTAGAAAGGAACTCAGGTCAAAATTTGCTACTTTTCACGAGACCATAAAAACTTACTATTCATGAACAAATAGCAGAATAAAATATTTATGTTATATATTATATAAACACAAAATGGGACTGAAGTTAATGATAACAAACCAGTAATGGAAATTTTGTGCGACCCCACGGTTGTTGATATGTTATTTAAATTTGAGACTTAGTTCCTTTCTTCACTAGACATTGTTTTTGAAAGAATAAAATCGACATTCAGAGGGAACAAAATTTATTCAATACAGATCTACATTCATTTTGCCTAAATTGACATGTTAGGAACATTAAGATAACATTTTGATTAAAAAAATCAGAATCGACATATTTCTATAAAAAAAACTAACACATGTAAAATGACAAGCATTTCTCATTCACGGTGCACCAGAATCTGTAGTAGAGTGTGAAAGTAAGACTTCTTCATAAAAATGCTTTAGCATTTGCAACACTGATGTAGTTTATTAATGTCCTTCAGATCTTCAATCGTTGGGGATTGATGGGAATTTGTCTTCCGGATGTGCATTTGGTAGTTCCTTTCCCAAGATGAAACGTATTGCTTACATAACTGTTTATGTATGGCCGTCCATCTACAACACCACGATTTTTTGAGTGGTACATGAATCCCTTATATAATGGGGGTGTAAAATTAACCTTTCTCTCACGAGGATTCTTTGCAGGGTTCTTCCGATATGGTAGGCTTTTTTAAAAATTTAGGACACCCAAAATCGAAGTGTCGGCCGCGTTGGACTAGTGGTTATGCTCCTTGCCTATGGTCCCGAGGGTCGTGGGGTCAAACCCGGCCGGGGTAGATGGAATTTTTAGGACGGAAAAAGCCAAAGAGCAAGTCCCTCCGGGAGGGACTTTAAGCCGTGGGGTCCCGAGTCTGAAGAGTTTCAAGCTCGTAAAAGATCCTTAAGCCTGAATGAAAAGGCCTCTAAGCAAAATTTCCCGAATTTTCCCGTCCTAGTACTACCTGGCGTTTCCTAGATGTCAGTATGAGGCGGAACGCTGACCACGTAACACTCAAAATGACATCTATACGAAAACAAGTGTAACTAAATTAATATGGTTCAAATTCTTCCCTGTAGGGGGAGAGAGTCTAAATCTCTGTAAAGGGAAAACATGGGCTTACAAAAAAAAAATATCGAAGTTGGGGGCATGCCATAGCGTAGTGGTTAGTAGGTACTGCGCTACAAGTCGGAAGGTCTAGGGTTAAAGTCCCGGTGGGGTCAGGATTTTTAAACTGACCAAAACCTTCTGGCAGCACTATGGCCCTGGGGTCGACTCAGCCTCTAACGGAAAAGAGTACCAGCCGCTTGTTCTGGAGTAAAGGCGGCCGTCAAGCAGGGCTGACATCAAGTGCCGATTGTCCAGAAAAAGTGGGAGCCTTAACCTCCTACTACGCCAAGGGCCTCCCGAGGCCTGTAGTGGGATTGCTTTACTTTAATATCGAAGTTAGTGATCAGTGTTTGAGAGAATACAAGTTTAACTAATGTATTTTGCTTGCTTTGTATGATTATTTCTAAATATTCTTTTATTATATACACCCTGTCCGCCCTTAATGCTTTTTTTAAAAACCCCAAATCCATATCTTGGAAAGAGTGACCTCACTCAGGAAAATAATGTTTTATAGTTTTTAATCTTCCTGAAGCTGCCAGACCAAGACAAAACCTAATCATTGTATGGTGATTTTTGTTTTGGCCTAGGCAGCCATCTGAGAACATGTGTATGTTTTCTATATTTTGGTGCACAAACTCATTAAAATAAATATTTAAAAATCAACAAACACCATTTTCTCTCTTTCGAGCCTGTCCTTCGTGGTACACGTATAGCACACATTGGTTCGCTTTAAGATCATGAATGAAAAATATATTAACCCATACTGTACTCTGTAAAGTTTTCGATACCCAAACGTGAAGAAACGCACTAACTTCCTGACTTAATTCTATTCTTTACCGTACTGTAAACATCACGGTGCTGTTAAGAGATACATGGAAGGGTCCGACTAAATTCCTTTTTTGCTAATCAATGCATCTTGGCAGTAGTAATCGTTTAGCAAGGAAAGATAAAAATGGCAAATTTTGACTTGGTTCCTTTCTAAAAAGTGCGATTCAATTATGTTTCGTTGTTTGAGAAATAATGACAGATGTACATTTAATTTAACTTTAATACTTCCTATTATAAAACACTAGGGCCTAAATGCAATAATAATAAAATACTATAAAAAGCCGATAAAGAATAGACACATATACTTGTGTATTATATACCAAAAAATAGGGCATAAATATTCACCCTTTAAATGCGGATTGAAATCTTAATCCAAATATACATAAGTGTTTTATAGATAAAAAACTAAGGAAAAAATTATTATAAAATGACTATTTCAATTCAATATATTTGTCAAACAATGAAGACACACTTACGAAATCTTATATAATATCAAAAACAACTTATTAGTTTCAACCTAATAGGAAATTCTTACGAAACCTTATGTAACCCAAACACATTAGGGAAGAAGTTAAAAACACCTTATATAATTTGGCCATGAACATACTAGGAATATTACTACAGATGGGGCAAGAAATTAGGGCTTCCATTAGCTTTAGGGGATGGTGAAAGGTGAAGATAATCATATAAAAGCCGGGATTTTTGAGTGAAAAAGGGAGAACAGCGGCGGGACCGATTGCGGTCCCCCCCCCATCGGGGTCCAGCGGGACGGTGGCGTCTACATTGGTAATATGACACTTTTTATAATTCTCTGGTCATTTTAAGACTTAGAATCAAATATGGGACCAAATGGTCCTAGTAACTTAGAATAGCTAACAAAGTTGAATATTTTAACATGGTTGTTTTCTCTCTCTAGCACTTTAATAATTTGAATATTTTTTACGTTTGACAATGTGGCGATTTCAGCTGTTTTAAATAACTTGTTTTATATGTTATTGTTTCAATATCTCTTTATGTTTGAATTTATTTCAATAAATTATGTTAATTTTTCGTTTACTGTGTTTTAACATGTTTAATTGTAGAACTCTTCCTCCAAAATCAAGGCCAACCGCTCGGGCCAAAGACCACTTAAACAATAGTGATCTTCACGCTATCAATACGCAGGGGCATAACACTTCCTTTCACTTCACACAGTTTCATAGACAATTATAATTAACTCGTAGTGATCGGCAATTATCATGTGGTTGCACTTATATGCTGAGGTAGCTTAACTGACGGTTGGTTTATTAATTACACCGCGCCTATACTGTTATATAGTATCACTTGTTTCTATAAGTTAAGATAGTTATATTAATTCAGCTTTGTATGTTTCACTTATGTGAATTGTTGTGTCTTCTTACGTCCATTAACAAGGGACTCTACTGCAAACTTTGTAAGTATTTTAATTATTTACTGCCGTTGACCGATAGATGAGTATATGTGCCCGTGTTAGCACTTACAAGTAATGATGAACACAAGTGACTGTAAATATGTGCTGATGTTGGTGCCGCAAGTAAGTGAACTATTCGTGCCTAGTGTAACCACAAGAATTAATTTTAGTCTGTAGTAGTTCTAGTCATATGGTAAACTTATTATAATTTGTCACCACATGATAACGCCTACCTTAAGATACAATACATATCCTCGTTGGTGCAATTGTCTATAATTTTGGGTTGGTAGGGTTCTGGACCATTTGGTTCGTTGTGACGTCACCAAGTGTATTAGGGCTGCTTTTCAATTACCTGTACAGCTTGATCAAAGTCTGTGCAGTATAGGCCTATGGATTTCCCCGGTCATTGACACTTAAAAGTAAAGTAAAGTAAAGTATTCCCACAACAGGCCTCAGGAGTCAGGAGGCCCTTGGGGTAGTGGGAGGTTAAGGCTCTCACTATTTCTAGACAATCGGCACTTGATGTCAGCCGGGTTGTCAGCCCTGCGTGACGGCCGCCTTTACCCCAGAACAAGCCTCTGGTACTCATTTCAGTTAGAGGCTGAGTCGACCCCAGGGCCATAGTGCCGCCAGAAGGTTTGGGTCAGTTTAAAAATCCTGACCCCACCGGGACTTGAACCCTCGACCTTCCGGCTTGTAGCGCAGTGCCTTAACCACTACGCTACGGCGTGCCCCCTCATTGACACTTACAGCCTGGAATCATCTTTGTCTACACCTGCTGCTTGGTAGCATTGTGTATGTAAAGTCTAGCTTTTCCAAATCGTTTGTATTGTGCCCTTTACAAGTAATGATGAACACAAGTGACTGTAAATATGTGCTGATGTTGGTGCGACAAGTAAGTGAACTATTCGTGCGTAGTGTAACCACAATAATTAATTTTAGTCTATAGTAGTTCTAGTCATAAGGTAAACTCATTATAATTTGTCACCACATGATAACACCTACCTTCAGATACAATACATATCCTCATTGGTGCACTTGTCTATAATTTTAGGTTGGTAGGGTTCTGGACCATTTGGTTTGTTGTGACGTCACCAAGTGTATTAGGGCCGCTTTTCAACTATGGCCTGTACAGCTTGACCAAAGTCTGTGCAGTATAGGCCTATGGATTTCCCCGGTCATTGACACAGCCTGGAATCATCTTTGTCTACACCCGGTTGGTAGCATTGTGTATGTAAAGTCTAGCTTTTCCAAATCGTTTGTATTGTGCTCTAGCTGTCCAGTTAGAGGGATTAGTTATTGTTGGTTCTAACTTGCCGAATAAAATGCTTGTAATTCCCTGAAAAGAAAGAATTCTAGAGATCTTTAACTTATTGTGAATATGTCTCGAGGCCGTCAGTATAACTGTCACAGGATTGATGATCGGGGCAAGAGGTACTATACCAGGACTCCTAGCCAAATTTTTGAATTCCTTAGATTTGGACAGGGCGTATCTTTCTAAAATTGCCATCGCTGCCATTAGAGGATCAATTTCAATTTTAAGAAACCATTTTTACAAAATTTCTACTTTGTATATGTTTACTTCAATTAGGCCTACAATTTGAATTTTTTAAATGTATTTACAAAATGTATTTCATAAATTCAAAAAATTAATTGTATCACTTTGTCCTTGAGGCAATCCTCTAATGAGGAAAGTTGTATATAATAATAGAAGGGATGCATTCATCTGCCTCTCCCTGGATTGCTCATAACTGAACGTTTATTTAATAATCTTATCAATTCTCAATTCTTCTGGGTTAGTCTAATTAATGGATATTAATGACCCCATGCCTCAATTTATTCTATATTTATTTTTTTTTTCTGATTTATTTGAATATAATTAAGGTATAAGGTCCGATGATTACTTCAATTACTTAATTGATTGATTGTTTATATAATGTATTTCCTATGACCCGACTTAGTAATTATTTCATTCGGTGCCTCATTTTTAAAAGAGGCTGAGGAATGACCGACTGCAATTTACGGTATATAACAGAATCTCAATCCTGAAATAAAAGGCCTCGGAACAAATAAAAATAAAATACTAACACATACCTATCAAAACTATTTTTAGGTAGACTTTTTTATAATATGTAAGAACAAAAAAAATATAAATCCATGACACTTAAAATAACTGCTACAACAACTTACATCTTCTTACCTCTGAATATTTATTTATTATATTTATTTTTAAATGCCCCCCAGGTTTGTCTTTTGACATTCCTGGTTTCTCTCCTGGCATGGCATACTTGTAACCCACTTCTGAGGTTGGGGCGCCTGGAAGGCGGGGCTACGTTGCCCCAATGATATGATGGGTGATGATGATAATGGTGCGCCAGGAGAGTCCCTAATCCTAAGCTTAACCTAAGATAAATATGAATGATGATTGCGATGGCCATATAATTTTGGGGACCCGTTTGGGCCTTAAAGTTTTCCTGACATTTGTCTTACAGGTGAGGAAAAACCCCGATAAAAACCTCACCCAGAAAAACTGTCCCAACCGGGGATCGAACTGGGCCCGCTGCGTGACAAGGCAGCACGCTACCCTGAGACCACAGCGGTGGACTTACCTCTGATTATAATTACAATGATTTTAGTTAGAAACAGAAATCACAGTAATACCAGATTTCACCTGTGACACAAATGGTGGTGAATTTTTAGGTTTTTTATAGTAAATTCCGAAGAGTCACGAGGTTGTTCTCATGAAAAGATTATTTTTTTGTGCAATAGTGCATTTTGTCGTACTTAGAGCAATGACGACCATGATTGAAAGTTCAACTTCCTACATTTCGGGGCTGCCAACCTAAATAACTATACTGTAATATTACATATTACAAACCACATGCGGAAGTAAAACCACTGTCCTTTATGTATACTATGTACAATGTATACACAAAAATATATCCAAAAGGTATTTTAATATACATTATACGAAACAAATCACTGCGTTTTAAATTAACTGAACTTTAAGGCAGAATTTTTTATCACTCACCTCATATTGTTCTTGACTATAAACTAGTTTTGGAACATAGTTTCTGTTCCATCCTCAGTATCGTCACGACCGTTGTTCTGTCGTCTTGAACAGCTCTTCAAGACGACAGAACAACGGTCATGACGATACTGAGGATGGAACAGAAACTATGTTCCGAAACTAGTTTATAGTCAAATAAGAAGAACAATATGAGGTGAGTGATAAAAAATTCTACCTTAATGAATATAACTCATAGTGAGAATTCCTAAAATAAGTAACTGAACTTTAACTTTTATAAGATTCATGATGTGTTCCGTTGAGGTTTATTCAAAATTAATAGAAAATTATAGAATATTCACCTGAAAGGTCCGTCTCCTCAACTCCAGCGAAGATAAACGTACTCGAAGAGATGGAAATCATGAAAGCAGCTCACAACGACAGCCTGATAAACGAAAACGAACCCAATACATGCAACCCCCTCTACCAGATCTTCAGTGAAACACCAGTTTTGAATCCTGCCGATGATGGGACAAGTCCCGAAAGCGCTACAGTTAAATGATTAATAAGTTGAGGAGACGGACCTTTCAGGTGAATATTCTATAATTTTATATTAACTGACTTTATTTGAAACAATATAAAACAACATATACATACTTGCCGCCATTTTATGAGTGTCACGGCCTGCTGTAGTCTCAACTAATAGGCCTCAACATTGCCCACACTGTTAACTTTAGTCATTTATTTACAATGAATGCAAATATTCCCAACAAAGATATTATTTTACCATTATTGATTATTTTGTAAACACCATCGCACAAAAAATAATGTACAACGCACGTTTGTGAAGTGTTTCACAGAAGCTCGGAAATTAAAACCTCACTATTGCTCGATTTTTAACATTTGCTCCCTTCTGTTAAACCATTTCCTAACCTCACATCGTTATATGCTATTACAGATCTTCACTGATCGTTTCTAGTTAGCACCAAAAATTACCATGACCAATATATATATATATGTGTGTGTGTGTGTGTGTGTGTGTGTGCAAATATTATAACAGCAGAAATTTTTGTTTTATCGAAACCAAGCTTGGCACAAAGCAATGAAAAATAAAAAAAGTACGGTAGAGTTCGTTAATTGGCTAAATTGGAGCATTAGAAGTGGGAGTTCACCTGAAACAAAATTTAAAAATCGCTGTAGCAATCAAAATTTTCTATTTTTCGCAACGAAACTCAGTATATGCTATTGAAATTAACCCTTCAGAGCGGATGGATTTAAATGGCCGAGAATACTCTGATGTGGGAGGAAGTTCACCGGTATTTAAACTCAGCCGTTCAGTGCCAGTATTCCAATAACGCATTTAAATTGATATATCTTCAGTAATTTAAATGTTTTTGCAATTCCTTTATGGTGAACCCTTAATATAATATTTAATTAATTAAATTTGTTACGGTTCTCACATAACATCTCTGCATTTTTTGCAGACTTATTTATGGTTGTTGTGCCACAGTTGAAATAGGTCCTTTTTGAATTTCTCACATAAGTGACACAGTGTATTGCACTAGGGATTCTTTGAAGAATTCAGAGAACGGGCTTTACCTAACAACAAACGAAATATTTACACAAAGAGAAGGGTCTTAAAAAAAATGAACTTCAAAAATTGGTGTGATAAATCTTCAAAATGTAAACCAGCTGTTTGACACTCGGGCAACAATAAGTGTATTTTTTCCCCTTGTGTTTACTTTGTTCATGTTTATTACAAACACATTGCTTCTATGCGCTGACCTTCTTTCTTGTAGGGGGGCAGCCTTCTCCAAATGTATCTTTCTAACACTTTTGAAACATTATTTTAGGTCGTGTGCCTTCAAAAAATGGTCTTTCTACACATCAGACCTGTTGTACTAAAAGACCTTCATCAACCCTAAATTTCAATGCCTTTCTTCTGGTTTCCAAACTGAAACCAGTTGATGAAATATGACTATAATAGTTTCACCGGAGGTGTGGACTTAAAAGATTAACATGCTACAAGCCGGAAGATCGAGGGTTTGAGTCCCGGTGGATCAGGATTTTTAAACTGAATCAAACCTTCAGGCGGCACTGTGAACCCGGGTTGACTCAGCCTCTAACTGAAATGAGTACCAGATGCTTGTTATGGGCCGTCAGACAGAAATAAGTACTCGGCTTACATCAAGTACCGATACTTTAGAAAAGTGGGAGCCTTAACCTCCTAATATCCCAAGAACCTTCTAAGGTCTGTAGTGGACCACTTTCCTTTTAGATACTGACTGAATTGTAGACTAACTACCTTTCCATAATGTAAGGATATCGTCATTTGAAATATATATATATCTGAAATTTACTGTTGTGGTCCTGTACTGTATCGTAAATCGGAAATAACTTTGTTGGGCCTTTATTTATACTGAATTTTGCGACATTATTATTAAAAATGAAGAGATTTGAAAATAGATTCAATTTGATAGACAAGCTAATCTACACAAAAAGGCGAATTTAGTTTTATAAGAAATCCTTTATCAAGTTTTAAATTTAAGAAAAATGTCAGAGGCCGCAAGAATAAATGCAAATATAAAATTATTTTAAATTGTTACTCAGGGCCGTAATCAGTTAATATATGCACTAATAGAAACTATGAAGTCTCTACATAAAATTTGTATACACGGTAAATAGTTAATGTAAACACAAAGGTCATAATTACAGTTTAAAGCAGTGCGTGTAACTAGCGTACATGTCACGTCGTTCCGCATTGGGTGAAGAATTCAACTTGCGTACACGTCACGTCGCTCCACGCTGACGGGTTAAGTGTTATAAAAATCAGCGAAATGTGGGGGCTTATCTGAAACCGAAATTAAAAAAAAATTGCTTTAGCAGCCACCATGTATCTGCATATAACTAACTCACTGGCACAATCAAACCTGTAGGTTCATGGCCACGCAAACATAAGCTCTCCATACACCCCTATCCTGACCTAATGTTTTCCAATCATTCCTTGTATAATCTACTTCTCTCAAACCATGGTTAATATTATTCTCCCCACTCATTCTTGGTCTATCAACCTAGGCGTTTTCCCTCTGGTTTTCCTACTAATACTATTTAATTAACCCTTAAATTGGCAATGCATCCTGTACGATATATTGGTTTATTTTTTAAAATTTTGCAATACTGTTATTTTAACACAGTTCCAATAATGATTCTTTTCACAATATCATTATATGATCCATTATTGGAACTGTGTTAAAATAACAGTATTGGATAAATGTTATACAACATTGTTTACTGCTTATAAAGTGGTGGTGTAAAATTCTCAAATATAGATACTTCTAAACGAAGCTGGTCATTGGTGATGGTAGCGGACAAAACGAGAATTGAGGAGACAGACCTTTTAGGTAAATATTTCATAAATTTATATTTTAATTTTGAATAATACCTCAACAGAACATGAATCTTATTAATGTTGACTTTTATCCTAATGCTACAGATATACAGGGCAAGTCAAAATGTTGTGCAGGTTTTCAGAAATTTATTATGTGAAATGTAATGAACATATAATATCGCGAGACATATTGTATGAAAGGTAAACTCTCAAAGTTTAGTTGTCCACTTCTAAAGTTCCGCGTTCACCCGCAAGATGTCAACAGCAGAGCAGTAAAGGAAAATGGCGTTGACTGGGGATCAGAAGTCTTTCTGTGTGCTTGATTACCATGTAAACAACTCTGTGACTAGTGTTCAACGACATTTCCGTACCAGATACGATAAAGACCCGCCGGATGGGAGATCCATTCGTAAGTGGTACACACAATTTAGGGATTCAGGCTGTATCTGTAAACGAAAATCGACTGGCCGTCCGTCGACGAGTGAAGAGACAGTCGAACGCGTTCGCACATGCTTCGTGCGGAGTCCACAGAAATCCACCTACCGGGGAGCGACAGAACTTCAACTACCACAAAAAACTGTATGGCGGATTCTCCGGAAACGTTTACAGATGAAACCCTACCACTTGCAACTGGTTCAAGCCTTAAAACCCGCCGATTATGCTTTGCGAGCGTCCTTCTGTGTTGATTTTCTCGCATTAATGGAAGAGAATGAGTTCCATGAGAGGGTAGTTTACAGTGATGAAGCGACTTTCCACCTTTCAGGAAAAGTGAATAGACACAATGTAAGGATTTGGGGAACTGGTAACCCCCATGCAACTCTGGAACATCAACGCGATTCTCCGAAAGTGAATGTCTTTTGTGCCATTTCCCATGCAAAGGTTTATGGGCCCTTTTTCTTTCATGAACGTACTGTGAACGGACATGTTTTCCTTGATATGCTACAACAATGGCTCCTTCCGCAGCTTGAAGCGGATAGTCCAGATTTCATTCTGCAGTTGGATGGTGCCCCTCCACATTACCATGGCAGTGTTCGAGACCATTTGAATACGGCTTTACCACAACGCTGGATAGGCCGTGCATCTCAGGGTGATCAACAACTCATTCATTGGCCACCTCGTTCACCAGATCTAACCCCGTGTGATTTCTTCATGTGGGGTCTTGTAAAGGATCATGTTTACGTACCACCACTTCCAACAACACTGCATGAACTGCGTGCCCGCATCACAGCAGCCATTGCTGATATCGACCGCGGACTGCTACAGAAAGTTTGGCAGGAGATTGAATATCGGCTTGACATCTGTCGTGTAACAAAAGGCGCTCACATAGAACATCTGTGAATATTTTAAAAAAAACTTTGAGAGTTTACCTTTCATACAATATGTCTCACAATATTATATGTTCATTACATTTCACATAATAAATTTCTGAAAACCTGCACAACATTTTGACTTGCCCTGTATATCTTAATATATAAAAATTTCGTGTCACGTTGTTTGTCTGCGATCGAATCCTAAACTACTGAACCGATTTTAATAAAATTTTGCACACTGTGTGCAGTTTGATCCAACTTGAGACTTAGGGAAGTTTATAACTAAATTTATAGTCGCATTATTTTTTTATTGCAAATTATTTGTTTATTATTTAACAAAGAGTTATAATTATCTGTGAGTTCCATACGATTCTAACAGATGGCAGTGTAAGGTAATTTGGTAAGGTAATTGGTTTATTATTTAACAAAGAGAGATCCAGATGGCTGTGCTTTTTGTTGCAACCGCGAATTTCAATTGAATTGCAAATATTGATTATTTCATAATTTAAGTGTGTTCAGTGTTTATTTTATTTTCAATATTATTAATTTCATGTGTAAGTATTAGTTTTAAGTAATCTGGCTGAAAGACAGCAACTTAATTTAAATTTTTAACGTATACCTTAGCCACAGCAATGCGTGGCCGGGACTTCTAGTATATATATTATCTATATATATATATATATATATATATATTAAGTTATGGCACGGAGATCAGTCTGCAGGATAGAAGGCCGTTGGACATCAGTTGTGAAGTGACACAGCATTGAGAATGTCACAAATGATGTGACGAAACCCTGGGTTTGCGAGGAGTTATGAAGTATGAGGTGAGTGAAAGAAAGAAAAAATAAACTATATATATATAAAAACACTCAGCCAATTTCAATGAACAGCCTGTGAAAATCCGTAGATAAGTTCTGTTCTGCAACTGACTGATTGTGTTTGTCCTAGAAATTCATTGGATAACATTTTTTGACAACTCATCACATAAATTTCATGTCATTGCAGTTTCAGACGATATCACATCCATCTTCAGCCATAACTCCGACTGACGAAATTCTGTCGGAGTTGTGGCTGAAATGGACGTGATATTGTCTGAAACTGAAGTATCATGAAAAACATTAAACTTATGTGGTGAGTTGTCAAAAAATGTTCTCCGATGAATTTCAATGATGATACCTCATAATTAAAGTCGTGAAAATTGCTGAAGATGAAAAAGATGTTTTTCTTTCCAATACTGCAGTTTTGTGTTAAAAAACATAGATGTATGAGGTAAGAAGAATTCACGATTCATTTGATTCTTATACCTCATAATGTTTACTTTCCAACATTAATTTAATATTAAGGTAGAATTTTTTATCACTCACCTCATATTGTTCTAAGAACAATTTATGTGGTGAGTGATAACAAATTCTACCTTAATGAATATACTTCATAGTGAGAATTCCTAAAATAAGTAATTAATTTAATATGTTTGTCCTAGTTCAGCCACGATAAGGTCATATGGTCATAGCTCCAAGAGGCTAAACAAATAAATACTACTACTGTCCAGTTCTGGTAACTGTAGCCATCTTGCAAAACCAAAGGTGCATGGCAGGAGGGAACATTACCGAGTATGGGAGGGAACTAGTAGCCATGCAAAAAAAAAATTCTTATTATTGTTTAGTTGATTCTTGACTCGCCTCATACTTCTTAACTCCCAAGCAGACTCAAGTTTTTCTTCACTTCATTTGTGACATTCTCAATGCTGTATTATGTTCACAACGGCCTCCTCTCATCAGTTGTGAATGTAATACAGCATTGAGAATGTCACAAGTGAAGTGAAGAAACTCAAGTCTGCTTGGGAGTTAAGAAGTATGAGGTGAGTCAAGAAACAACTAAACAATATTAAAATAAACCTCATAGTGTTATTTCCTACCTACATAACTTAATTTTCTTATTAATAATAATAATTGAATAAATTGTTATAAAAACAATACTATTCTATAATAAACACTCCAAACTTATTAGACAACAAAAATATTCACTATAAGAAAATGCAACATGTAGTAACTATTATGTTTTCTAAACTGAGTGTAGTTACTGGCAGTACCTGCAACTTGCCCTCTCCCCTTATCGCACCATACACCCCTCAACTGTGGCTAAAGAAGCCAGAACTGTACAGTAAATATTAAAAAACAAAACCTGTAGAGAAAAATAATTTATTTAACAGTGAGCCAATCAGATTATATGGTTACTTAGGATCATTCAGGAAATAAAATAATTCAAAATGTTAGTAACATTATACAAAAAAAGAACCAACTTAAAAGAATTATTCTATCATGTCTATTTTTGTAATGCTATCCAATTGATATCTGTTAGTATTACCTAGCCAATACAAATGTACCTTTTTTACCACCGAATTGAAAATAAGGATGATTTTGTAACTTAACACTTAGAATCAGTCCAATACAGTAGTACACTGGCTTATCTGGTGAGGAAATGTCATTATAATGGTTCCAATTCTGTATATAATTTACTTGGAGCATTCAAAATGTGAAAAGTTTGTCTTTTTATTATAGCAATTATTCACTATATGTGTGTGTAATTTACATTAGTTCACTTAAATATGTTAGTCTTATGTTCTTATTATTAATTTCATACATCTCAATGATGGATAAATCATATTTGAAGAGAAAAATTATACGCTCAGACCGGGACTTGAACCCGGGACCCTTGGTTTTCTAGTCCAAGTGCTCTACCATTTGAGCTACCTGAGCAAGTACCGATCTAAATGCAAATTTTTCTCTATATACGTTGTAATTCCCGCCCACCAAATGCTTGAAGCCTTTGCTTCTATCTTTGCAAATGGCGGCTCCTATATTAAGAAGACATATTTGGGAATTATACATTACATTATAAATGTATTATATGTCTTCTTAATATAGGAGCCGCCATTTGCAAAGATAGAAGCAAAGGCTTCAAGCATTTGGTGGGCGGGAATTACAACGTATATAGAGAAAAATTTGCGTTTAGATCGGTACTTGCTCAGGTAGCTCAAATGGTAGAGCACTTGGACTAGAAAACCAAGGGTCCCGGGTTCAAGTCCCGGTCTGAGCGTATAATTTTTCTCTTCAAATATGATTTATCCATCATTGAGATGTATGAAATTAATAATAAGAACATCGAAAAAAGCCGTACTGGCATTTATAATGTAATGTATAATTCCCAAATATGTCTTCTTAATATAGGAGCCGCCATTTGCAAAGATAGAAGCAAAGGCTTCAAGCATTTGGTGGGCGGGAATTACAACGTATATAGAGAAAAATTTGCGTTTAGATTGGTACTTGCTCAGGTAGCTCAAATGGTAGAGCACTTGGACTAGAAAACCAAGGGTCCCGGGTTCAAGTCCCGGTCTGAGCGTATAATTTTTCTCTTCAAATATGATGTTAGTCTTATATTTAAAAAAAATTGATTATATATTTCCAGTTGAAGGAACTCCCATCTGGATCTTAGTAATTTCTGCCTTAAATTTAATAATTGTTTCCTTTGATTGTTTTAACCTTTCCTTGAGATCATTAATTTCAACTCGTATTTTGTTTTTAGCATTCAAGATGTTTTGCAGGGTCTTTTCTTTCTTCTCTTCAACTGAAAAATAAATTTTAAATAAATAAATAACATATATTTAAATTAATATTGGGAAGTAAACATTATGAGGTTATATCATTAATATTGAGTGGAGAACATATGTTTAATAACTCACCTCATACAATTTCAAATTTCTTTGAGATCATTGGTTTCAAACGATTTTTCATTCATCTTCATGACTGAGTATGAGGTGAGTTCTTAAAAATATGTTCTCCACTCAATATTAAACATATAATATACTTATGACCAGGCTCTTAACTTGTGGTATAAAAAATGTTCTGAAATGGGTATTCCTATAGAAGGAAAAGTACTGCATTCATTGTTGTTTGCAGATGATCAAATAATTTTTGCAGGGGATGAAGATGATATGAAATATATGATAAATAAACTAATGGAAGAATATAAAAACTGGGGACTGAATATAAATTTACAGAAAACAGAATATATGTGTTTGGGAAAGGATGTGGATGACCTCATACTCAAAACAGGGGGGGGGGAAAGTGCATTTTTTAAAAATATCTTGGGTCAATAATTACAAGTTTAGGTACCTGTGAGAGAGATGTACAGACTAAAATTGCAATGGCAAAAAATGCAACTAAGACATTACATGGAATAATTTGGAATAAAAATATTACAAAGGAAACTAAAATGAAAATTTATAAGAGCATAATACAGAATATTTTGTTATATGGAAGTGAAACTTGGTCTTTGACAGAATTACAAAAGAATAAAATTAGAACATCATGCTACCTCGAGACCACAGCGGTGGATCCCACAGAAATACCGTGAGAAATATTGTTAAATTTCAAGGAAACAAAACCAATTAATGAAAGAAAAATTATTCATAGTTAAATATGAGTAATAACTTTATGTGGTTCTTATTCATGAAGGAAGAGTCATTTTTTATATTTTACCTCATAGTTTATGTTTCCAAACTGTTAATTCCAAAGGTTTCTCTAAATGTTTTAAAAGTTTAGTTTCTTTTCTTTGGGAAAAGACATATATTCAGAGGAAAAAATATAAAGCCATGAATTATGATATTCCCAATGAGAATAATTTGATCTCAAAGTTCATAAAATCGACACCAGATGACAGTTCAGAAGATGGCAAAATTTTGACAGTAGGAGTTTGACTGAAGATGCAAGTAAAATTATACTTTTGAAACCGGTATTGTGAAGACATGCAACTTTATGAGGTGAGATGTTAAAGCATTTTCTCCAACTCATTCATTAATGTAAATACCTCATAGTGTTACCTCCCACTTTGATTTATTAATAAATAATAATTAATTAATACGAGTCTAAAAATTGTAAGAACATATGAATCTGTGGGATAATAATGTATGTCAAAGCCTGGTTTTATGTGAATGTGTCAGTTTATGCAGAGCTGGCACAAAGTTTGATGAGAAGTTCTGTAGTGAGTTAAAAATGACTTTTACAGAAATAATCATATAATTTTCAGCAAAGCTCTTATTTCTGATATATACGAACTTACAATCAGTTTCATGTTTCCAAGGTCCGTGGGATATTTGTCTTGTGGTTGTAAGTGCACGTTGCATTAGAACTGTTGGATCTTGAAATACAATTTCTTCATAGAATTCAGAGACGAGCGTTTTCTTGCCTTGCATTACATCTGGCCCTGACTGGAACAGCTTCAGAATATGATATAAAGTTATCTGCAAAGAAATTGATCTTTAAATGCTATTTAATTAATTCAGTAAAAACTCAAGAATTACATACACCTCATCCCATACTATATTTTTTCAGATGGAATCTAGTTCAGAAAAAGTCTCCAAAACATGTCCAGGTGTGAAAATACAACATGAAGCAAAATATATTATACTTCTGATTCAATCTCTTGATAATATTATATCATAGTGTTTCTTTCTATCAATTATCGATTCAATGAAAAAATGTTTGATTTTTATATATGATGGAAATGGACAGCTAACAACAAATGAGGAAAATTTTGAGGAAGTAGCTGAATTCAAATACCTAGGAACAATAATCACAAACAGGAATGAGATGCACAAAGAAATTAAACATAGGCTCAATTCTGGAAATGCGTGTTATTATGCTTCACAGAGACTCTTGACTTCCCAAATCCTTTCAAAAAAACGTTAAATTGAAAATATATAAAACTATTATTCTACCAGATATATTATATGGATGCGAAACATGGACTCTTACTTTAAGGGAGGAAAGGAGATTACGAGTATTTGAGAATAAAGTTCTTAGGAAAATTTTTGGACCAAAGAGAGATGAACAGACAGGTGAATGGAGAAGACTGCATAACAGTGAATTACTTGGTCTTTATAGGAAGCCAGATATAATGAGAACAGTTAAGTCTCTTAGACTGCGATGGGCAGGACATGTGGCACGATGGGGAATGAAAGACATGCATGGAAGCTTCTTGTAGGAAAACCAGAGGGAAAATGCCCAGTTGGTAGACCAAGAATGAGGTGGGAAAATAACTAACTATGATTTGAGGGAAGTAGATTATACAGGGGATGATTGGAAAACATTGGCTCAGGATAGGGATATATGGAGAGATTATGTCTGTGTGGCCGTGAACCTATGGGTTCGATAGTGCCAGTGAGTTAGTTTTGTTTTAAGAAATATTGAGCCAATTTCATGCATGGTTGATAAATTAAAATAAGTTACATTCTTTTAACATTGAATTTAACAAAATTTCTCTTCTATCAAATAATGAAAAGTTAATAATTTATTGTTAATTAACTGGAAAATGGATATCACAAATAAATGGATTTTATGGAGAATTTACTTGGATTAATTAATATACGAGGATCAGTAGATATGTTTTGAGATAGGTAATAATAGAACATCCCTCCATGGTATCTTTACCTTGTCGTGGTGGAGTGGCTTGCATGCTTAAATAATCCCGAGAGCTATGCCGGCGGTAGCATTGCTGCTGATAGGGTTACCCATGCTGGATTGGCCAAAGGTGATAAGCCAGATGAAAAAAAGTATCTTGGTCGAAAGAGTGACTATCTTTCACCGTAAAATATAACCGTCATGAAATGTGGATATGAGTTCACTGGGATAAAATTTTCCAGAGGTCAAATTGTCTCCTAATCGGTTCTCTGGGCGAGGACTACCTCAGGGAACACATGCCAAAGGCTCAAATACATGTGCATGGAAGCTTCTTTTAGGAAAATGCCCAGTTGGTAGACCAAGAATGAGGTGAGAGAATATTAACTATGATTTGAGGGAAGTAGATTATACAGGAAATGATTGGAAAACATTAGCTCAGGATAGGAGTGTATGCTTCTAGTTTCTTATACATATAGTATAATTTATTTACATACCTATAATTTAATATTGTCTAAATGCCATTGTATTTATTACTTTCACAGGTTAGAGCAATTGAAATAAGGGCTCAACTGCACTTCTATTAGTGCTTGATTTTTCAGTTATATTGTTGTAAACTATAGCTCTTCTTCTGTATTTACTAACATTATTTAATATTTTAAACTTTTTCAAACAATTTTTATAACATTATTAGATAATTTTGTAGTATTTCTTTAAATATGCAAATCACAATATTATGACACTGTTAGACAATATTGTGATGCTAACTGCTATTTTCTCCACAGAGTATATTACTTAGTCTATGA
The DNA here is from genome assembly GCA_030220185.1 of Diploptera punctata. Classification (NCBI taxonomy): domain Eukaryota; kingdom Metazoa; phylum Arthropoda; class Insecta; order Blattodea; family Blaberidae; genus Diploptera; species Diploptera punctata. The sequence goes on from JASPKZ010002060.1 coordinate 76,206, forward strand.
TTTTCTATCGATGTTTTGGGTTATCGCTGGTTGGATCAGCGTTAGGGAGTGATAAGTAAGTGTACACCCATTTTTAATAAATGTTTGGTAATTTTAATATTATTGATATATTTTATTAACATAGATTTGGGAATTTATTGCAAATATTGGTCATTTATATTTCACAGCAATGGATAGTAATCGAGGATAATCGATATGTGGTTTGATTGTGGGTTATCGCTGGCTCTATAAACTCTGGCACTTGCGCACTGTCATTCTATAGGACTATGAAAATATTTCACGCTAGTTTAAGTGCAGTTTTTGTGAAATAAGTTAGGTTATTATACATGTATTTTAATAAATTATATTACAAATTTCGAAGATTATGTTATACATAAGTGGCATCTATTTATTGAATATTTTGTAAGAGCTAATTTGCTGTTGTTCATTTTCGAGAAAAAATGTACGATTACGTATCGATATTTATTGACAATTGATTCAGTTAAAACAATTTGGAAAAAGTCGGTTATATGTCTCAGATGATTTTTCTAAGTTCCACAGAATCACAGTGCGCTTGTGCGAGTTGCAGGAATTGCCATAATGGTTAATATAGCCTCCGGTAGATGGCTCTGCAGTCAGCATTACCAACTTTGGGAAGTTAACTAACTTGCCATTTTCTAACTAAAGAAAACAATTTACATGCATATTATTTATTCCCAAATGCTTAAAAAATGGTCGTAAACCAACTTCCCATTTCCTAACGTAACAAAGCTATTTACATGCATACTATTTAATGAACTATAAACAAATTTTACGTACACTAACACTAAATATGGTTTGAAATTATTTTCAAATGGTGGCAACATTGGAACAACATGGGAAAGTAGCAAGTAATTTATCCATGATCATGTTTTACGTAAATATATAAATATAAAATATTGTAAAGAAAGCTTGAAGATCATTGGAAAATGTTTAAAACAGTACAAAACGTGTTTACAAGTGTTTAGTGCATCAGTGGCATAAGAGTGTAAGTGTAGAATTGTGAGAAACATAAAACCTACCACATCCAACAATTTTTGTTAAGAAACTCTATGCGAGGATGTGATTTTATTAAATTTCAAACTCTTTGCTATGTAATTTTGGAAATACAGCAGTGCACTTTAATTACAATAAAATATTTATTCTATTTTCGCACCTCTATTGAAGAAAACATGTTTTCACCCTAACTAACATCTGAATATCAAATCTGATGTCACGACCACAATGGCAGCCACTTCCTTCAGGTAATATAGGAAATAGTGCTTTATAAATTATTATTTTCCAGCTTTGTTTCTGGATGGTCCGCAAATTTTTTTCATGTTTTCATCTTCAATGTTCCTAAGCTTCATTTTAAAATCAAAATTATCTTGAAATTCAGATGTCCACTTTTTGCGCCGTACCACTATATTTTAGTTATTAATGTAGTTATTGGGAAAAGAGCTGAAAGATCAGAAAATAAACTCTGTAAGAAATGGAAATGGGCTCAGTGAGGTAACAAAATTGTTCATGTTGCTAAAATAAATGGTTTTGATGAAGACATTATAAAGAATAAATTAAAGAAATTCAAACAACAAAAAGGTTACAAGAATACACCACCTTACATCATGATCCCAAGAAAGATGTAAAATTCAAGAAATTCACTTACCATCCTGAAGTTCATAATAAGTTTCAAAAAATTTTCAGAAATTTTAATATAACATTAGCTCCAATTAACAAATTCAGCATGGGTAATCTGCTGTTAACTAATAATAAATGTAATACCCCAGACGACAAAAAATCTGGGATTTATCAAATTGATTGCAAGGATTGCAACAAGATATATATAGGAAAAACAAAAAGGAACTTGGAAACTCGTAAAAAGAGCACTTCAGAAACATGAAGAATGGAGAAATTGAAAAATCAGCTATAGCAGCACATAGTTTATTAGAGCATCATAGGATTGAAAAAGAAGCAAAACTTTTAAAACATCTATCAAAACCTTTGGATTTAACAGTTTGGGAAAAAATATATATTCAAAAAAACCATACTAGAACTATGAACTTTGAGATTCCGGAAGAACCAAGCTTGATTACAAGTTCTTCAAAAATACAACAGATAGCAGTTTAGGAAATGATTCATTCAAAATAACACCAGAATGGCAGTTTGAAGAGGAATTCCTTCAAAAGAACACCAGATGGCAGTCTAGATAATTACCGGCAAAAAGGAGAAAAAATTGACAGTCGTTAAACATTGACGATGACGACAAAGTGTCGCCGATACTGCAGTGCTGTGTTTAAAGAAACATAGATGTATGAGGTAAGAAAAAATCACGATTCATTTAATTATTATTAATTGAACCTCATAATGTTAAAAATTCCCAAAATTAATATATAAACAAAATATAAACTTACAGGACGTTCATTAGGATCATGAAAATATATTTTGATGACAATTTCAAATTCCTCCCAACCAGTCTCTGTAACTTCATAGGGTGGTTTATCCACATATCTGTTTGGATCTGCATAACTCTCATGTAATTTAAAAAGTACTCTTTTCACATAAGTTGACATATCTTCATTATGATATGGTTTTACATATACTGTCCACTGATGTGTATGACCATCTTCTTCTCTCTTCTTTCCAAATATCTTGCAATATTTCCATAAACTACCGGCTTAACTATGCACACACCCTGTAAACAAAATGTATTATAATTTCAAGTGTACTTACAAGAAAATACATTGCATAACTTCAAAGAATAATTTATTCTTATAAATGCAGTATTTATTACTGTATATGTGATAACTAGGGAACGGATTTTTATTTTTGTGTATTTAGTACGTAATTTACGTTTTATTATTTTGTACTTTTTAAAATTCTATATAAGTTGATTATTAATTTTAAATATAAATAAATGAAGCACTATAAATTCTCAATGAACAATTAGGAACCTTAAAGTCAGGCATAGGCATTAGCTATTCTCTACAATTTCAAGAAAAAATCTGAACATGGTATGTATAGGAAGCCAGATATAATAAGAACAATTGTTATATAAGGGAGGAGAAAAGATGAGTATTTGATAATAAAATTTTAAATGATTCCATGGCATGACATGCCTAGAAGGCCCTTAGCCTACCACCCGGATGCTGGCCTCACATCCACATGTGTCAATCACAGTGGTATATGGATCATCTAGCCAGTGTAGTGGTGACATGTGGTCAGCATGTTGGGTCCCTCAGCCGTTATAGCTGGTTTTCTCCACCTGGAACCGCTACTTATGATAGCTATCCAAGTACCTCACGATGCTGGGTGGGCACCGGTCCCATACTGGCTGAGGATAAGCTATACTTACTGTCACACATAAATTCTTCTAAGTTCTATAGAATCCCAGTGCGCATGCGCTAGTGCTTCATGTAATCCCAGAAAGATAAATGCAGTTGGCAGTATATGTATGTGAAATGAGTATGACCAACATTGACACAAAATTCCCAGAACATGTCTAAAAATGTATAATTAACACAAAATGAACTAGTGGAAATATGATTTTACGTGATAATCATCCGACATTTTGAATTTTTCATAGAATAACAGATTTGAAGAGGTAATTTATTTTACGTATCAAATCACATTTAAAAAGCAAGGAACCTAAAATCTAACCAAACCTAAATCAATTACTGTAACACAAATCAATTACTCTAACATAGGTGAAATACAGGGAACGTGGAATCACATTTAAAAAGCAAGGAACCTAAAAGCTAACCAAACCTAAATCAATTACTGTAACACAAATCAATTACTCTAACGTAGGTGAAATCCAGGGAACGTGGAAGTGATGTTGGCAACATCTGGAGTATTTTGGGTTGTTGATGGTGGCAACGTTGGAACAACATAGGAAGAGGAGGGAAAATAGCAGAAAGTAGCAAGTAAGCAATGTAGCACGACCATGTTTTACGTAAATATATTAATGTAAAAAAAAGATCGTTGCAACATTGGAAGATGTTTTAAACATGTTTAAAAGTGTTTAGTGCATCAGTGGCATAAGAAATAAGATAGAAAATTTTGTGCGACAGTTTGT